>WBMW01000984.1:323314-399108 GCA_013396635.1 Penelope pileata
TTTTTTTTTAAAAAGAACACAATGACACAGGATTTTTTTGGTGATTCCGACTATTTTGTACTCTTTTTTTCTTTGCCTGTTCTTAGTTAGAACTTTTTAATCTGCCATATACTCATCGTGTATTCTAACTGAATTTCCAAAAATAAATTTTGTTTTGTTTTTGATAGTAACTAGGGAAAAGATCAAGTCCTATTCTTACAAAAGAAAATAGACAGATATAAAGTGCAACATATTATCCTGCTTTTCTCTAACTTTTTCTTTTTTTTTTTTTTCCTTTTTTCCAGTGATGATCTTTTCTCTCTGCCTTACTGTCCAGGGAAAACTCTGGTGGTTGGAGCTTCCTATGTTGCCTTGGAATGTGCAGGATTTCTTGCAGGTCTTGGGTTAGATGTCACTGTAATGGTGAGATCCATTCTTTTAAGAGGATTTGACCAGGATATGGCAAACAAAATTGGTGAATATATGGAAGAGCATGGAATCAATTTTATCAGAGAGTTTGTGCCAATCAAGGTAGGCTCAAAGCAGTGCGTGACTACAATTGATTGCAATATATCTATCATAATGTTTTAAGATTCAACTTTTTTATCCATTTAAAATAATTGCATTTGCAATATACAATCTACTATTCTACAGGTTAATTTTTAATTGTTTTAAACTGATTGAGTTCATGAATCTTACATATTTTTTTTTAAAGTACAATTTAGCCTTAGTATTGACATTTCCTGAGATTCCAGAATTTGTTGTCTTTGTCAGAATTGAATGGGTTAGTATATGTTGCATTAAAAATGCTATGTCTGCTTGTCCTGATCCTGCAAATGTTGCATATACTTAAATTCCAGCAGCTGTCCTGAAGTCTGTGAGACTTCTTGCAGGCTGATAATTAGGAAGATATGTAGTTTTTGTACGATCAGGGCCAGTGCATCACAAATAGTCATATTTCTTCATTGTCAGTTTTCTAATTCTTAGCCAACAAATACTGCTTACGGTGCCCAGGACCAGTGGGCTATACAGAAAGGTTAATGGGCTTTCAGGTATCCATCTATATCCTTTATGTGGCGGAGGCCTTAAATACATACTTAATTTTCTTTGAATTCCATAGGGATACTCATGCAATTAGTTATGTACATATTTAGGCAATTTCAGGTTGCAAAGCAGATTAGATAAACTCTGGAGCTTTTCTAATGTTAAATTGCCTTATCACAAGCTTCAGAGGGCCCTAGTAGTGTATTTCCTAATGCTTTTTTACAACGATTAGTACTTAATTATTACAAATCAGGAAATAATGTAGTAAGCAGTTCTCCATTTGGTGTCAAGCTACTGTGCTGCTGAGTTTAATGCTTTAGGAATTAAAGTATTAAATAGAGTGAAGACTGGTTTTGTGGTTTGGTATTTCCCCCCCCACACTTAGCAATATCAAGAGTAGTTTTGGAAGTGCTCTTGCCAGTTGCCACTCTATGGATCTGACCCATAGGCGGTTGAGGATGATTACCTAGCTTTTGATTTTTCAGATTTAGCTTTTTCTATAATCTTTTTTTTNAGGGGAAATTGATCTTACAAGAAGCAGGTCATTTCAGCTAAATTACAGGTGGTCTCTACCAGCCAGATGCACTCTGCAGAGTCCATCACCCTAGTCATAAAATGCATTGCTGTGTATTTTAATCTTGTCTCTTTACTTCATGTCTTTGATTTCAATGGAGAAAATATATGGCCCTGTTTCTAGTTGAGAATATCCTTAAACTTAAATTGCTGAATACCTTTCTAGCAGATCTTCTCATCTCTTTCAAACATTGTTTTTGAAGTTATGCATGTTGTGCTTATTAAAATATCTTCAGTGGGACATTTGAAGACAGAAGATAAATTATTATTAATAATGCCATCTTTGAATAGGAGAAGTTTAACAGTGATCCTTTAAAGTTGATAGGATGGCACAGAGATTTTGAGGGTTTTTAAAAGAAATAAATAAGGGCAGGGAAAAACAGAACTTAATAAGAAATGTTGTTTTTTCTGTCTCCAAACACTGAATACAAAGTAGGAACTAGGATGGCTGTTCGAAAGTACTTTTTTTTCCCTTGGGTGCAAACACTAAAAGTTTCTTGGAATGATCATTAAGTGTTGTAGACTTACATAACCACTGAATATACAGTGAGCCATAGGAAGCAGCTGGGAGTCTTGCTGTTCCTGAGATGGTAAAGGAAGGACTGTATTTGAGGATATACCGTCCCTTCCTCCAAGTCCAGTGAACACTAACTAGGGCAAAAGAGAACCCATCTGTGTAGCTCCAAATTCCATTCACTTATTTGATTGATTATTTATCAGAGGAAAAAAATGAATGTTTGGCAGAAAAAGCCAGTGGCATCAGTCCTTCTGCTTTTTGTTTTCTGGTATGTAGGAGTTGCACGTGTATAAACAGAAATGAGGCCTTATTGTGTTCATTGAAAGAATAAATCCATGGAAATGAAACAAAATGTTTAAATAAGAAAGTAATAACCACAAATCTAGAGAATGATGAAGATATCTTTAGATCAAATGCTTGAATTTTAGGTCATGGTTAAACACTCTCACTTTCGATCGTAAGATGTATGGTGGAACAAAGATATATTTTTTTACTTATATTGACGTGAAGCTAATCCTTTTTTTTTTTTTTTTTTCCCTAAACGATGTAGATTGAGCAGATAGAGGAAGGAACTCCTGGAAGACTGAAAGTTACAGCCAAGTCCACAAAGGGGGACCAAGTAATTGAAGGGGAATACAATACGGTGAGTCTTGTCTATATTTGTAAAGAACTTGGAATAACTTTCCATTTAATGTTAAAGATTTCTGGAATCTTTTCATCCATATATTGTTATTGTAAAAATATTTTTAATTATTACAATATGCTAACCACACACAATCAACATGTAATTAATGTGAGAAAAGTCCCAGAATCCATAGGCATGAGTGCCTTTCCAAATCACTTGCATGCTTGTGAAACCTGTTTTTTAGCTTAGGGATTTAGAAGAGCTTGGTCATGTGGAATCAGTTGCAGGATTTTTCCCCAGGGAAATATTTGTTATAAGGTACAGGTAATGATTTTTAATAACTGTCACAGTAACTGAGGCGTGCTCTTTTGGAGTTAACATAAAACAATTGTCCTTACAAGAGCTAAACAAACAGGTGTCATGTCTTCTGAAGATCTGTTGTTGATGCAGCATCTTCACAAAAACAAATACCGCCCCATGGCAAGTCAGGCAAGGAACTTTATTACACACCTGAAACAGTAAAATTGCAGTGTGAACACATGCAAGCATGCCATTTTATGTTTGACAAACTGTTTCCATTGCCTCTCATCCCACTTATTTTCTTAGGCCCTGATGCTGAAAGTAAAAAAAAAAAAAAGAATAGTGAATAAATTATGTGGAACTACACAGAATGTAGAAAGATAAGCATTTGCCAGTCTGGGGTTTTAGATGGCAAATACACTGTGCCAGTGACTTCATCTACTTGTGCACTGCATCAGTTCATTCCATAACAAGGATATGCGTCAGTGTCTGAGTGCTAATATTATGAGAAAGCTAAACAATAACACCAATGCTGTTTCACAGAGTTGTTTATTATTTTTCCTGGTCCATGGTACTGAGAGTGTTTTTTAATTTGCAAGTCAGTGCCATCTTTTCTTTGCTTCTGATTTCTTATTGCTGCTGTGTCTTTCACTGAAATGCTGTCACTCACTATAGAAGCTATGAGCTGTGTGTGATGCATTTGAAGACCTTCAGCCCTGAAGAACTGGCAGGCTTGGTCGTCTAAAAGAGCTGAAGCAGATCTTGGACTCCTTCATCACAATTCTTTTCTCATTTGAGAGGCATTGTGTAGTTACCTGGGCAGTTGTCCAAGACTGCAAAGCATACAGCATTTTTCTGTGTGATAGTATACATTAGAATTTGCTTTGCTTGTTAAGGTGGCCAAGTTGGTCAGTTGGGTAAGAATTCAGCATGGCCCACCTATCATTAAACAATATTTAACAAATGGTGTTCTTTGGTATTGACTTTGTTGAGAGCCTGTGTAAGTAAATGGTATTTTATGATCAAAACAACAATTATTTTACCATCTTTTTATTTGCCTAAACATTTGAGCTTCTTTCCTAAAAAACCCTTTCTTTAAAGAGCAATTTGATGTCACCTGCTTTGGTAGGAATATGATACAGCACTTCTTTATGAAAGTGCAAAGAAATGAAATACAGTAACAGATTTGTCTGGAATACTCTGTGCATTTTTCCAGGGAAAGGTATTTGGCTGTATTTAATCCCATAGCTAAAACCTGGTATTCTTAGGTCACAATGGTGGCATGGCTTGTCTTAAACTCAATGAATGGGTAACAGATGTGTTCATCTTAATGTGGCCAAGCCTTAGCTACTAATCCTTAGTATATAGTGAAAATAATAGGTAGCAACAAGCGGATGCACTTGGGAGGTTTTAGGAAGTCAGTAATGTGTGTATTCCTGTTTTGTAGGTGTTGCTAGCAATTGGAAGAGATGCATGTACAAGAAAAATTGGTTTGGACAAAGTTGGAGTGAAAATCAATGAAAAGTAAGGAGAAATGCCTGTACATCAGGCTGCTGAACTTGTGCTATTGACTTAGTGCAGTGGCAGCAGTGTATCCATGTTCAAATGCTTTGAAGAAAAAATTGGTTCCTGTTTGCATGCACTTGGCTAGGAGACAATGTAGCAGATAGCTGCATTTTCTTACATTTATATACTTTTTTATACTGAAATGTCAGTTCCTAAATGTTGTGAATCAAATATGTCTATTCCATTCTGCTTAAATTCACAGACTGATCTCTCAGCTTCTTCCACTGACTGGGCTTTCTAGGATCAGTCATTTGTTTCTTGTACTCTTATTCCTATCACCTTATTTTTAACTCTACCACCTCTTGGGACAGAGATCTGTTTGCTCACATGGGCTTTTAGTGTGGTGGGTTTTATTTACATTTTTAATGTAAATACAGCTGTATGCTTGTTTTCAAATATAAGGTCAAAGTAGCATTCTTAAACATCTCAGCATCACAACTAGAGTTGATGTGTTTTAGCATTTGCAGAAATGTATTCCCTGCCTTACAGCAGCTGCTCTTTGAACCAATCTATCTCCTACAGAGAATTTCAGATTTAATGTAGTGAGGGCATTGCACCAGGGAGTGGAGCTATTGGTAGCATTTTCAATATTGGTAACTTTAAAATGTCTTCTAGGTATGAGGGATCTAGACCATGTTCCCTTTGTCTTGACTTGGTTGTCTGTGGGAGAGCAGCACAGAAAACAGCTTATATGTGAACGCAGCAACAGATGTTGCTGAAGGGAACTGTTGCAGTGTTCTAAAGGGGAAATTTTTGTCTACTCAGTTGGCAGACCCGTAGTGTCTTGGAGAACAGTACACATCTTTATTTGATGTTGGGACATCTATTACCAAAAGAAACTATAATGTTGAGTTTCCTTCTTAAGAAAATTGGTTTTTAATACATAAGTTGCCAATTAAGTGTGTGACTGTTTCTGTGCCTGTCTGATTAGGTTTACCTGCTAGCTGTATTTCCTGCAGCGATTACTGCACTGTCTCATTAATGAAGTAGGAAACATTAATAATTAAAAACTTCCATTAGCTCAGTACATTTCATGCTGAAAAGCTTGCTGGCTGTCCCTTAAGTAGAGTGTCTAACAGCTTAACTTGTCTCTGCATAGAAGCCTGCAGTTTAAGTGTACAGGAAATATGTTATCCACTGGATTGAAAGTTCAGTGGTAGAGAAATTCATTTGTCCTACAGCTTGAGAGGGAGAATGTCTCTTCCTGGCGTTCCTCAAGGCTGCCAGTACACAGCTCAGCTGGTAGTAGAGTGTGTGTTGAGGAAAACAGTTATGTCTCACTGAAGAATTGATTTAGAAGATGAATCACAAGTTCATGGGCTACCTCCTTGTCCAGTGTGTAAATCTATGTAGTTTTGGTAGAGACGAAAATTTGCATTAATTTACATTCTTGCCCATGATTGTAGGATTGTGAATATGATTTATTTCCCTCATATTTCAAGCATGTACCTCTCTCTTAAAGCTAGAGGGCCCAACTTCTGTGATGTTAATTACCACTTGAGTCTTCACAGCAGAATGCTTACGTTTTTTATTCTGTTAATGCAAATTGTAGAACAGGAAAAATACCTGTCAATGATGTGGAGCAAACAAACGTGCCTTATATCTACGCTATTGGAGACATACTGCAGGACAGGCTGGAACTCACACCAGTGGCAATCCAGGCAGGAAGATTATTAGTTCGAAGGCTGTATGCTGGGTCAACCGTTAAGGTAAGTAAACAAACACTACAAAACACTGTCATTGCTCTTCTTCTAAGTGGATGTGGTGCTCTGAATTTTCAGTGTTATTTGCACTAGTATTTTCTCTTCCTTTTATTTTCAACGTCATACACAGTTCTGCTGCAAATTGAATATGGACTCAAAGAAAGATCAAATGTACCAGTAAGTCAACACATATTTATACCTGAGAAGCTGAGTCCATAAATTGTTTACACCTCATATTAGTGCAGTAGTAGGTCTCAGTCAAGTTATGATAGTCAAAATAGGAGTAACGTGGGTACTGGTTTACACCTTATATTTAAGGTGTAGATAGGAAGAAAGGAAAATGTCTTTAAAGAAATGTTATCCAAGCACCACTGATGTGGGTGTTTGTCTCACCTTCATAACCATAGGGCATAAGCATAAAGATTTTTCTCTTGTACAGCTTGCTGTAGTCATATCAGGTTCTGCTGTCAGCCAGATTTAGAGCTTGATTGAGTTGTTTATTTAAGGTTGGCAGGTATTGCAGTAACAGAATCCTGAATCACTGTGCCTAATGTCATTACATCAGTCAGGCAGTGTTTAAGAAAACCATAGCTGGAGCCAGAATTTTCTGTTACTGCACTACTACAGATATGTCTTAATTTACATTTTATGCCAAATAACTGTCTCCCAGGGCATGAAACTCCTTGTGCTGCTAAAGAAGGCATCATCACTTTGAATGAATCCAATAAATGAATGACTGCTTCAGTGGAACCCTGGCTTACATTGCTGTTTTAACAAATCTAGAAAGGGTGATTGTATGAAACATAATAAAGTGTTGTGTATAGGTGGGGAAAGAATAGTAAACAGCACCTTAGTTGATATCTGGTCACAAAGATAATTAGAGCTGAAATTAATAGAATAAAGTTGCTAGAAATGGATTAGCCGTGACTTGCCAGCCTTCTGTGACAAAATGACTAATTTGGTGGATATGGGAAGAGCAGTGGATGCTGTTTACTTTGATTCTAGTAAGGCTGAAGTAACATTCTCATAGACAACCTGAAGTACAGGCTAGATAAGCAAGCAGTGAGGTAGACTGAAAAACAGCTGAGCTGCTGGGCTCAGAGGACTGTGATCACCATTACCAAGTCCAGCTGGAGGCCAGTCATTAGTGGTGTGCCATAGCATTTGGCTACTCAGCCCAGTATTATTTAGCATCTTAATTAATGATCTGGATGGTGGGACAGAGTCCACCCTCCACAGGTTGGCAGATGAATCAAAATGGAGGGAGGAGAATGGTGCATCATTTGATTGTGCTGTCACTCAGAAGTACCTTCACCAGGCTGTAGAAGTGGGCTGACAGGAATCTCGAGAAGTGGAGCAAGGGGAAGTGCAAAATCCCATGCCTGGGGTGGTGCAGCCCCATGCACCAGCACAGGTTGGGGGCCCACCAACTGGAAAGCAGCTCTGCAGAGAAGCCCCTGGGGTAGGCAGAATAACAAGAAATTGACTATGACCCAGCAGTGTACCCTCATGGCAAAGAAGGCTAGTGGTGTCTTGGGCTGTATCCTGCAGATGCACCTTGGCAGACAATTGCCAGCAGTTGGAGGGAAGCCACCTTATCCCTCCACACTTGGCGCTGGTGAAACATGTCCGGATTCTGTAACCAGTTTGATCCTCCCAAGAAAAAGGACACTGACACACTGGAGTTAGTCCAGCAAAGGGCCATGAAGGTGGCTAAGGGATTGCAGCATGTGGCACATGAGGAGAGGCTGAGGTAGCTGGAGCTTTTTATACCCTCAAAAAAATAAGGCTTAGGTGCCTTCTATCAGTATGTATAAATAGCTGATGGTACGAGTAAAGAAGATGGAGCCAGACTTTTTTGAGTGGTATAAAGTGCAAGGACAAGATACAATGGGCACAAACTGAAACACAGAAAAATTCCACTTAAGAATAAGAAAAAGCTTCTTAACCGTGAGGGTGGTCAGACGCAAGCGGGTTGCTCAGAGAGGTTGCAGAGTCTCCGTACGTAGAGATATTCCAAACCAGCTGGACACAGTTGCAAGCTGTAGCTGACCTTGCTCTGAAGGGGGAATTGGACTAGATCATTTCCAGAGGTCCCTTCTAACCTCAACCACTCTGTGTGTGATTCTGTGTAAACAATAGTATTTGCACTGTAAATTTATAATAGTACACACAAAACCACACACATAGATGTCTACTTAGATGTAGCATCTCCCCCTTTTCCACACATCTGACTAAGCTGGGAGAACCACTAGAACACTCTAGAACTCCAATGAAGTCCCTGCAAATGGATGTCGTTCATGCCTTAAGTTCTTTGGCGTTTCCTTGGCTGCAATTGATGAAAGAGATGATGGGTTTTGGATGGTGGTGGTGTCTTTGTAGCATTACCTACTAAAGATAGAGTGCTTTGTGGAAGCATTTGAACAGTCTGCCTTTTATCCCCAGTGGCACTTGTGATCTGATATGTTTTAAAGTAGGGCACTGAATTTCTTCCTCCTTCTTGATCAACACATGTTAATGTCAGTGTGGCTTTCAACTGTCTTTCTGCTCAGGGTCTGGTTAACACCCCTGAGAGGGACAACACCTGAACCATAGCTTGATTTAAAACAATAATAATAGTGATAAAGAGGTAGCTTTCAGAGTTATGAATAATCCCAACTTTTATTCCTGTCTTTCAGACTGATGAATTTTTACCCAGCGTGCTGATATTATTACTAACATTTTTCTTCTTTTTTTTTATTCTGGATACCACACAGTGCGACTATGTGAATGTTCCAACCACAGTGTTCACTCCTTTAGAGTATGGAGCCTGTGGATATTCTGAAGAGGACGCAATACAGAAATTTGGGGAAGAAAACATTGAGGTAAGTGCCTGGGTTTCATATGGATTTTAAGTTCCAAATTTGTAATTTAAAATAATGTGAAGAGTTGATTAAAAGAGTTTTCTGTGGTCTGAGGTAAGGGCAGGAGGAGACTAGGTATGTTTTTGTTTTCCTTGGCAGTTCCTAAAGATGTTACAAAAAGTTTCTAGTTCTGATAGTTCTGGTTGCAAATATGCTTTGTCTTTGGCAAATAGAGCTCGTAGTTGGCATATTTGTCTTGAAAAAAAAAATTGTCTCTGTAAATGCTTCAGGATGAATTAAAGGTGGGTATGTGCTGAATGTAATACATCGGTTTCAATGTCAAAGCTGAGCTTTTTGTAGCCACAATGAGGTATTTTTCTTGCCAGAATGATTTTTACTGTATAAAGCCAAATGTTGCTACATTCTTTCTCCTGCTTGACTGTGTAAGCAGCAGGTATGTGCTTAATTTTACTCACTTGAGCAATCCCTTTTCATTCATTGGGATTGCTGTCAAGAGTGAAATTAGACCTATGTAAGCACTTAGTGCCTCAAGCTGTTCTTACAAAATACTGTAGAGACCACATGACAGAAAGCACAAGGGAAGGGAGTCAGACAATAATCTGAACTTCCTTAACATCCCGTGAAGATCACTAGAGGAGGTTATTTGGGGAAATAAGCAGCTAAGTGGTGGTTAGCTTATAGCGAGAGTTTTGGGTAGAACTGTGTCTCAAAACACTCCATTATTTTCTGAGATGTATCCCATACAAGTGCGTAACAGCCTTGTCTGGAGTCAGTCGCCTTTCCAGTGATATTGGAGCAGATTTTTTTTTTTTTCTCTTATTTATTTATTTTTTAAATTTACTTTCCAGTGCTTTCCATTTTGCAGTGATGCATAATCTAAGACAGCATACAAAAAACATGTCCTCATCCCTCCTAAACCCATCCTCTGAGGCTATTTCTTCCTTTTTTCTGTTCTGAGAAAAATTTACACCTTCATCTCGGATAGATCCAGAGACTGTACAACCTTCCGTCAAGAAAGCTCATTTTTGTCAACTTGAATGAGAACATAGTGAACTGCATTGTGGAAGCGTAGCATGCTTATGGCTTTTGTTTTTTATTTAAGTGAATTATTGGATAACAGTAGTGCTTGTTTTGTAAAGACTTTCTTCTTTGGCTTTTATCAATGGGAAGGACTCTCACCCTGATTTCAATGTTCCAGATTCTACAGACATGTCTGTGACTGCTAATGAAGAGCTACTAGTTAGTGGTTCATCCACACATTGCATCTCAGTTGTTGAAAATTTTTGCATGAATGATTTCCAAAAGTACTTGGCCTTCCTAAGTCTTCTGCAATGGCAATCAGTAGTAAAGCTCTGCCTTTGGTGGCAAACAATGCAAATTTAAGATAAACTGGCAGCTTTTGGAAGATCATGCTCTCTGCTCTGTAATTAGAGAACTATTTTTTAAAATCTGTGTTGTATTTCCAGGTGTACCATAGTCATTTCTGGCCACTGGAATGGACTGTGCCATCCAGAGACAACAACAAATGCTATGCGAAGATAATTTGCAATATTCAAGATAATGTAAGTGTATCTTTCCTTCCAGGGAAAACAGCAATCGTATGTTCATCATAGGGACCATTGATATCACAGCTGCAAGCTGATTATATTATTATATTAGAAGTCGCATCTGTTCATCATATTCTCCCTCCCCCAAACCAGGATATGCTTTTATGGGAGATTCTTCTCTTTGAAATGGAGGTCACTCAAAGTGTAACATCTTGTGGCTTCTGCAAAGCCACATGTGTCTATAAAACTCTTGAGATCGTTCTAACAGGATTAATGTATCTTGCCCGCGCAAATCTCATTTACAGGGATAATGCCAGGATTATCATAGGACTAAGGTAAAACTTCCTGGTTAAGGAAATGTTCAGTACCTGCTGAAGCAGAAGCAAAATTGCTAATTGCAATAATAAGCTAGCAGCATATAGGCATTAGTTCTAATAAAGTTTTGGATCTATTTGACCTATTTTCTTTAATCACCAGATACAGATCAATCTTCCTGGAGTTTTCCTAAGCATTATGTCATCATTTTGTAAAGTCTGCAATCCTGTCTGGTTTTGCCCATCTCCTTTTTCTGGAGGAGTTTGTACTAGGGTGGAAGCTATTTTAGAACCCATGCTTATGTTCCTAATCCAAAGTTACTTATGAAAATGGGAAGACATAATGGTGATTTAAAGTGTTTCATTAATTTGTTTCTTTTTCTTGTCCTGAAAATTGGAAATGTGTTTAAACATATGAAGGAAGAGTTGAAAGTTACCCTGGATGAAAACTTTGTTTGAGAAATATTTAAATTTATAGTGGAAACTCTAGTTATCTCCATTTCATTTCTATGGTTTTGTTTTTACAAATATGCACGCTTTTAAAAGAAAATGAGGTAATTCCATTTTGGTTATTTCATAATTATAGCTTTTATTATTTGTATGAACCTTGTGGTAACACTCAGTCCTTGGGCTCACTGAGAGAAAAATAACCTTTCAGTATCCACACTTCTTTACGTGGGATATTTAGCAGGAGGAGCAGACAACTTTGATTCCCAGCTGGGCTAAGTCTGTGCTCAGCAAAAGCCAATTAGTGCCCTGAAAACCGCTGAAGCCCACAGCAGTTAGCTTTCGCTGAAGGAGACAAGCTTTCCTTAAGAAAAGCGAGTCAAGCCAGCACAGCTTGTTCCCTTGAGCGTTCAGTAAGAGTACGTGCACAATTTGGCATATTTTGCAGTTGAAGAGTACTGTAAATATAAGAAGTAAAGCATGAAATAATAATATCTTCCTTGTAACTGGATGGCTTTGTTTGTTTTGCAGATCTCTAGGTATATTATTTTCCAATGACAGTGAACACTGCAACAAGGGTAATTGTCAGTTAAGTTACAACACACCTCTTGTCACTTCTGTTAGGCAGAATTTTAGCTTACAGCCCTTTCCAGTAAGCGACTGTCAAGCTGAACGTACTTCAGTAGATATGCACCATACAGCCAGCTAGCACAGACCCTGATATCACAAACTTTCATGCAAATATGTTTGCAATTTGGACATGCACAATAATCAAGCCTAGATCATGATGTGTGTTAAATTCGTATGCTCTTGTTGTAAACAGAGGAATCCTGCACAAAGCTGGTTCTTGAGTTCTTAGTGTAATCTTTTTCTTTTTGGAGAGACGACAAAATTTTTCCCACTAAGTTCCTTCTGTTGGAGCTAACGACGGTTTGTGTTTGTGTGGTTACATTCATTTGTGGTATCTTTTGTGAACTGATGAAATTACGTACTCTGAGTAAGAAAACCTTGCAGGTGACTGTGCTTGCATTTGGTTGTCTTTGTTATTTAGGAGAGAGTCATTGGTTTCCATATCCTCGGTCCAAATGCTGGAGAAGTCACCCAAGGGTTTGCAGCAGCTATGAAGTGTGGATTGACCAAAGAACAGCTGGACAGCACCATAGGAATTCACCCAGTCTGTGCAGAGGTTTGTATATAAAGTGAACTTCGTATCCTAGCTTTGGTAGCATTCTGGGATGAGGTGCTGGAAACCTGGATATCAGAATTTATCTAAAGGAGTCAGAGTTTGGGGAAGGTAGAGGGGAAGACAGGACAGAAAGTGATCTGTTCCTAGTATTTAGAAACAGAACATTAAGGTTTAATGTGAACCGTTTTTTTCATTTGTAAAATGTTGATGGCCTCCCCTAACCCAGTGCTCCCTCTGCTGGGAAGCATTGACTCTTCCACCCACTCATCCAATTTTGAAGGCTTCAAATTCTGTTTCTGCTGAGGTGATTGTCAGAGCTACTTTTTTCTGGATATGTACTCAAAATAGGCTCATAAATTGGTGCTGTGGAAGGGGACCGGCTACACGACAGTTTTTGTGTTAAATTCTGCCCCTTTTGAAGATCTCTCCTTTACTCTCTAGCACTTCACTTTTGAAGTGAAGTACCCAAGGGCACACAATCACTTCTTGTATTTGTCTGGCTGTTTCTCTTTAACAAATAACTGAATTTTCTCTAATGGGTGGGGGACAGCTTCTCACAAGTGTAAATCAGAGATGCTCCACTGATTTTAGTAAAATTAGGACCACTTATTTTAGCTGAGAAGCCCAGGTAACTGTATATGAGCTTTGTAGGTCATTATACAGACTTTGGTTTTACTTGCATATTTTAGCTGCAAAGAGAGAGCACTGGGATACTGGTCTGTAGAAGTGAGGCCCAATTCTGATGTTTTGTGTTTCCAAATTGATGTGGCATAAGCAATATAATATGAATCCCTTTAATGTAATGGACTGCTGGCAATCTCAATCATCTTCAAACCATCTGCAATACAGATTCTATTTTTTTTTCCTATGATATCGCCTAGCAGTGTTCTTGGAAGGCCTTGAAGAGGGGCAATAAGTCCTTATCTTATCAGGAGCCCTGTAGGGGGGAAACTTTGAGTGAGGCATTCAAACCTGTGAGCTTGAGCAGGATATTAGCATATGCAGTGAGAAGAGAAGATGATAGTCATAATTTATTCTGGACATCTGAGCTGCTAAAATTGAAACTGAATAGAATGATGATTAGGTATAATTTAGGGAGGTAATTTCAGATAATTATATTTGTTTGAGTGGGGGAGGAAGAAATTGGCTCAGGAGAAATACACTATTTAAAAGCTCCAGGGAACAGTGATCGTTTTTAGTGCCAGTCTTCAGAAGGCTTTTTTATGCCTGTTTCTTAATTTAACCTCTTATGCAGTAAACAAAAATCAAAGTATAAGGTGGTACTCTTTGATTAATAAAAAAAAATCCTTTCAATTTGTTTGGAATTTATCAAAGCTGTGTATATCTGGATGAATAGGATGATGGATAGTGGCATTTGGTTTGTCATACGTCTATATAAAGGCTAAAGAAAATGAACTCTGATCTGAGCAGTAAGGGTATAGTGTTGCAGGATCAAATGCTGACATCTTCACTGGCATTAGTACTGACTGACTGCTCAGAGAGTCTCGTGTGAAACACAGTATCACTCAGCTTGAAGAAGACTCTAAGACTGAGGGCCCTGTTTCTCACTGCTTACAAATTAGAGCCAGATTTCACTTCTCTTATTTGAGCAGCATTCTGTTATGCAAAAAGCTTGACTCTGAATGGAATTTTTGCAAGGCAAAGTACAACCAACTGCAAAGACAGACTGGTGAGACCTCAGCCTTACAGAGAGTTATGTCTCACTCTACTGCATGGCTTGAAATACAGGAATATATGGAGCATCTGTGATGACTAAAGTGTCTTCGGAAAGCGAGGATGGTTCTGTGAGTTAGCTAATGACTGCTTTCCAGTTACTGCATCTACAAGGTTGTCTTTGCTTGAATAACTAACGCGTTCTGTCAAAAACTCATGCTCCCAACGTATACCAAATGGCTCCCAGCTGGCTTTCTGGAGCTGAGGGGTCACCACAGCCGCTGGAGCTGGCTAGCAGACCCAGAGCTTGCAGCTGGGCCAGGAAGAAAGTGGATGAGGTTTACACTCTCTAATCTTTGTCTTCCAAAGTGAAATAACAACAGACATATTTCCCACACGTTGTCAGTCTGTGGATTGGAACTGAAGAGTTAGAAACCCCATCTGAAGCCATGTACCATGGTTTAAATATATTCCAGTTCTTCCGCCATATATATTAGACATGCATTTATCTTCTTGGCTTATGCATAATGTTTTTCATGCTTGTAGAAAATGGAGGAGGTATATCATTTATTGATGTTCTCTGATGAGCTCTAGCAGCCTTAATGCAGCAAAGCTTCCTACTTAGAGGACTGCAGGGCTTTCAGATCCCCATTATCTTTAGAACCTTCAGTGTTATTTGCATAAATGAAATGTGTATATGCTTTATTCTGTGGTAAGTTTATTCTTCCAGAGAGATGGCTTTGATGATAACTATTGCAACTTTGAGCCATTTAGATAGAAGTGGGTTTGGTTTCCTTTTCTCCTTTCTTTATTACATCTGTGCAAAACAATGCAATTATTTGCACAGTGAAGTTCTAACATTAAACAAGGTTTTACAGAATTTTTCCTTTTCAATTTTGATGCCATTTAATTTTTACAATAATTATTTTTGAATACGATGTTTTCTTTAATGTGACTTGAAAGCAGTGAAGGTTTGACTTTTTCAAACTAAATTTACAAAGTGTTCTGTAGCTACTGTCAAGAGGGTACAAGATGTGGACATAATACGTACATCAGCAATCAGCTCCACGTTGCCATAATATCCAGAAAGATACAGAGGCAAAACTTTTTCTCTTTTCAAATGCTTCAGCCTTCGGTTAACTTCACTTTCCCAGCAAAGAAGTCAGCTTTGAGCAATAAGGACATTTGGCCATCATACGGACTGGAGAGTATTATTGCTGGGCTCATTTGCACTGTAAACACTTAGCAGCAGTAAGTCAAGAGGTGCTGTAAAGCCATGTGACTTCCTTCATTGTTTCTTTCCACTGCTGAGGGAAGGCCGTAAGGCCATAAAAAAGAAAGGGTATTTGTGTGTGTGTGTGCTATTTAGCGTCAAGGATTTTAAATATATATTTTTCATCATTATTTTATTACAAGAAATGGCTGTGGTTTGAGCATTATGCCTAAGTTATCTTCCAGAAGAGAAGATTCATTCTAGCTGTACTAATCATTGTCTTTTTTCTTTCTGTGAAGGTATTCACCACTCTGTCCATAACCAAGCGCTCTGGTGAAAATACCCTGCAGTCTGGCTGCTGAGGTTAAAGATCCCCATTCTTGTTATTGCCAGAGACTGACTGTCATCGCTATGGCTGACTTGTGCAATTCAGAAGAAAGATTTTGAGAGAAGCCATCCTCAGACGCCTGCAGAAATGTGTACATCTTAGCCAGAGCACTCCACCGTCCTGAGGGGAAGAGCAAAGTGGGAGTTAGCCACTAGCGGCGATTGGCTGGCAATCGGCAACGCAATGGGAATATTGGCAGTGCAGCTGTTGTTAGCAGGGCATCTAACAAATGCTTTCATGAAGTCACAGCCTGAAGCCTGTGTTGTCTGGTGGGCAGTGATGGAAGAACTGCTGGCGCAGCTGAGCAACAACTTTTTTTTTCCTCCCTAGTTTGTTACTTGAACAAAGAACATCCTAAAAGAGCATCACCAGAAGCTCGGATAACTGTGTACTGGGTCATAACACTGCAATTGCAAGTTCTCCTCGTGAGCGTGCATTTAGACCAAATCAAATCTGCATGCCAACAGCAGAGAAATCATCTGTGTGTTTGGTCATGAGGAAGAAGGTACCACTGGGAGAAAATGTAGTACTGTCTAGAATAGCAACTCTCTTTGCTTCCAAGTTGACTGTTATGACTGTTTATTGTAGAGATACTTATTTATGAAAATAGTCTTGGTGAGAAAGAAAATAGTTTTTATTAAGGCGTTGTGATACAGAAAGTTTTTACTTCTGATAGTACCAACCTTGTGTATAACACAGATGTGGTCTCCGTAGCTTTGTCTTGCAGCTTATGTGATTATGAACAATCCAGTTTGAAACTGACAGAATTCCGATTTGTAATGAATTATATTTCAAGAGCACTACGTAGCTTCATTCAATTTGAATAAATTCTTCCTTTTCAGGTGAGCAATTGTATACTGCACGGTTTCAGGTCCGAACTGGCCACTTTGGACACAGCAGTATTGAGGCTTCACAGTGATGGGGTGATAGAATCAAAACCAACCAAAAAAGCTCCCAACCATCACCTCTCAATCTCTGAAAACCAATAGTGAAAATTCTTCTAGACAAGGCCTAAAAGCTATATTTAGTCCTGTGTATGTTTTGTAATGTATTTGATTAAGAAAACAATGTTTTTAAAATAGAGATTTCCGTGAAAAATAACAAGCAAGGTTACTTTCTTGAACGTTCCTCCTGTGCTGGATGTACTGCATACATATTTATCAGGAAGTGATAAAATGCCTCTTTGTAATGGAAATGATTGTGCTTTTTGATCTGGTTTCTCATTTCCCTCTGTTTCAGCAGGAAGGTTCGGATTACTTTTGTTAAATGGTTCTTGGGAGTTCAGTGCAGTGTGAAAATGGGCTACATTCACCAGCCCTCTGGTTTTCATACTGGAATAGTGTTTTAAGTTATTTTTATAAAATCATACGTAACCGAAGGATTTTAAATAAGTTTTGTACGGTATCAAGAACAGTTTGTGGTGTTCTTTTTCTGGCCAGTTTATTAAATAAATGGAATGTTTGCACAAACAGGTGCTCGTTTCGATGACTCTTCCAGGCAGAGAAAGCAGGTGATCGCAAGATGGCTTTTTTAGTAGGCCAGAAGAGGGCACCTTGATAAAGTCATGATTTGTTTCAGCCTTTTGAATTTTGAAGGTAGATATTTCCCTACAGGGAAGCAGGGTAAGGGGCTGTTCTGTGTGCAGGTGTTGTTGTTGTTGGGGTTTTTTTGCATGTTAAATACAGAAGGACATACATGAAAATAAGTAATAAATTGGGACCAACTCTAGCAGTGTTTGCTGTCTATACAGCTGCTGAAAGAAAGAAAAGTGCAGACAGGTTCCTGAGCTGTTCAGCAGTTCAGCTCTTTGTATTGAAGCACATGAATAGCATTATTTTCAAACGTGTCTGTAAGAAAGTCAGATCCTGGTGTGTAGGGAACTAAGACATGTGAGCATGGCTTTGCAAGGTTGGACCCACATGTACATGAGTCATGTCGTCAGTGTTAAAGTGCATTATTGCACTAGCAACTGGTAATTCAGAAAGTTTTTTATTACTTTAAACTCTGAGGTTTCTAGTTTTAGTTTAGTTTAGGTTTTTTTTTTTTTTTTCCAGTTCTTTTTCTTCTTCTAGAAGAAAAACATTTTCTGGTGCATGTTGTTGTCATCTCTGCATGATGGTAGATGCGTGGCACTGAGGGGACATGGTTTCGTGGGCATGGTGGTGATGGTCGATGGTTGGACTAGGTGATCTTAGTGGTCTTTCCCAACATTTATGATTCCATGATTGAGATATCCTTATGTGATATGTCGCTAAATGCTAAAGCATTTAATGTTTGTATCGAATGAAGAATGCATTTTGTAATGCTCAGAACCTCTTGACTCCTCTCCTGCCCCGCGGTGCTGGATGATTCTCAGCTGCCTGTGAGCAATTGCCCGGGAGGCTGTGCTGTGATCAGACCATGGAGCATCCTCTAATGCTGAGCGCGTCCCAACTGCATGTGGCCACACATGTCCATCTCCATCTTCAGACTTCAGTGGGAGCTGACCTGGGCACACAGTGACGAGCCTCTTCCTTGAGAAAATCTGTTCCTTTCTGTTGTATATACTTGTATCGGCAAGCTCTTCTCTTGAAAACTGGTTTTACTCCGGGTCAAGCAGAGTAAATCAAGCTGTGCCTATGACTTGCTTTCAAGAGCAAGCAGTCGGTAACACCTTTCTCTTCAAGATTTGATTTCCCAAACAAAGCAGCGACTTGCACTTGTGCTTGACCAAGTTGCTTGACCTGCTGTGGGATTCCTCCTCCATCATATTCCTGCAGTTGTGAGTTGTGGGATGGGGTGACTCAAGGTCTCTCCAAGCAAATTTTTCCTTTGGTGGCACTTAGAGGTCACTGTGTAATGGAAAGAAGATCCCAGAGAGAGAAACTCTGTGCTGTAAGCAACAGCTGTTTAGTGTTTTAGTGTGACCATTTCCTTCAAGGAGGCTTCTTGTCCCAACACCAGCAGCGTATCCCAAAATAAAAATACACGGCTGGTAACTTCCCATGCAGGCGGGCTGTGACAGCAGCGTGTGTGGGGGCATGGCAGGTCAACACCTGGCTGCCAGATGGGATGCACACAAGCTCACACTGTCCTTGTTTGCACTTTTCTTGGCTCTGCTGGCACCGTTTCTCCCTTAGCTGCGTAGCCACTAAAAATAACAGCCTTAAATTAATAGCTTGTGTTTGCATTGAACTGTTAAACTTGCATCGGTCACTCCAACTCTGCGCATGGAAAGTGCTGCTTATTGCACATTTGGAGATTAAAGGAGATTCTTCGAGGTTCCCTTTCGGTAGCTGAAGTCAGATGGATAACACATAGCACTTGGGCTGGCTTTTTCTTAGGGCAGCATATTTGCTAATTGAAGAGCATCAGCTCAGCCAGGCTGGGTTTCACAGCTTACAAGCCACGAGCATGTCATGTCTCGCAGGGTCTGGCAGGAGCAGCGGGGCCGCATGTAGCAGGGCCGGCTACAGCTGCCTTTGGAGGATCTCTGGTGTGCAGAACGTGTCCCAGGGCTGTGCAGGTGAGGGGAGCCTCTCGGGGCTGTCTCTGCGGATGCCCTCAGCTCAGGAGCACTGCAGAGCTCCTACTGCGGGGTTGGGGAGGAAGCAAAGCAGCAGTGCAGCTAACCCCATTAAATGCGTTGTTTTAACGAGGCTGACAGATGGGTGCCAACCTATGTTTATTTCTCTGCACAAGTTATAACAATGGAAAATGTGCGTGAGCTGTGGCTCCGTGCTCAGGCAGCTATTGGACTCTCGTTTTGGTGCCCTGGGCCAATTAAAGCGCAGTTGTTAGGCTGGGGTGAGATGGGAAGGAGGCTGGGGAAGTGCGTTGGTGTGCGTGCGCGCCTTTCAGCTTAGGGATCTAGCGAAAACATGTGTCAGAGCAAGAGCTGGAGCCTTGCCTAGGCTGGGGACGTGTACAGGAGCCATCACCTGGGTGCGCTGTGAAGTACCTTTGATGGGAAAGTCACGGTGGAAATCAAAGCAACCTGAAAGGAGAACTGGTGGGGAGGTTGCCATAAAACGCCTTCAAGTGGTGTCTCTGTTTCAGACACGCTGCCTCCCACAAATGAGACACAAGAAAAGAGATGCGCTCAGCAAACGAGGAAATGATATTTTCTTGTAACGGGAGGAACGGAACCGACTTACGTTGAAATCTTGCAGAGCTTTAAAGCTCAGCGCTGGTACAGATTTGCTCTTGCTTTAATCTGCTGCTCTCTTTTCTCCCCTTGTTTCTTCACTATCTTTCTGCAGTTTTAAACTCGTGTTGGGGAGTGCTCCTAAAGCATCTGTCTAGAAACTAAGACACAGTCCTAAAGCCATAAAGCTTGTGGGAAAGGCAAACAGTGAGCGCGGTTTCTCGCTGTACAAAAGCTATGGCTGAAGAGGTCAAGCTGTCAGGAAGCTGTTGGCTTGGACAAAAACCATGGAAGGTTGTGAGGTCTGGTTGTTAGTTTTGTAACTAAAAGGAACTCACAGCCACAGGATGTTATAGTCTAAAATTGTAACTGTCTTGAAAAATACACATTGTATGCATACAAGGTGAAGGGTTAATAAAATAATCACCTTGGTGTAGCTTATAATGCAGGATGTCCTCAAACCACCGAGTGCCGGAAGCTTGGGAGGGTAACGTACAGGAAGCATCCCTCTGTATACTCAGTGGTTTTACAACCATTTTTTAATATGTTCTGTATTATTATTTCTATATTTATGTTATTTTATAGCCTTTACCTTCTCATCTTGTTCTGGGAGGCAGGATGTCAGATCTGCAGGGCCAGCACTGCGGCACTGCCACCGGAGGAGCTGCCTTTCACCCTGTCTTAGCTGAGCCGAGAGCGTATCGTTCAGATTCTCAACAAGCAGCCCAGCACAATAAGGGCTGAGCTTAAACTAAACCCATGTAAATCATACTGAAACTGAATTCAGTAACTTCCAGGGTCTTTTGAGTTGTTGAACCAAGCTGGTAGAAATGCCATCTTTCACCGAATCTCTGCAGTGCAGAAATTGTACATTTCTCTTAAGCACACAATGAAACATTTGTGGGTGAAGCATTTCAGTTTGCAGAGATTTCCTTTCCACACAAGTTGTTGTTAGCCCTGCAGCTTGTGTGCAAGGTAATTTGTTTCCACTTTGGAGTCATCCCGGTACCACACAGATGTTGCAAGGCACATTTGTGCTGTCGCTGATGAGTATTCTGCTCTCCTCCAGCGGTGCCGCACACTGAACCGATGGCGTTGGAGTGCAAAGATGGCATTATCCAGTCTGAGGTCTTCCAGCAACGAGTTGAAACATTGCCTCTGTGTGCCAATGCTGCTATATGCACAGCTGTGGGGAAGTCCCCATGTGTCCACCCTCGTTGCTCCATCAACCAGTGTGGACACAGAAGGATTATAGTAATTGCCCCTGGAGGGTGATTTGTGCTGGCAACCACAAGCTCAGTTATCTTCTGCACTTGCTGCTGCCACATCTTACAGGGGAAGAGATTCTCCCCAGCTGGTCCTGCCTTACAGAATCACAGAATATCCCAAATTGGAAGGGACCCACAATGACCATAGATTCCAAACCCTGGCTCCACACAGGACCACCTAAACCCCAGNACCTGAAACTGAACACAATGCTCACAGGTGGTCAGGCCACCCCTGTGTGGGACAGCTCCAGGCCAGGCAGCCCCAACAGCAGCTGTGTCACTAGAATTTCTGTGCACATTGCAGATTTGTAGAGAGCTGCTGGAAATTTCACTGGCTTCTTTCCTTGTCATTTCTTCTCATACTTGCAGGTAAGTTTTAAATGCCACAATCTTTTTGTGGTGGGTGGAATTACAGAAATTTATGGCTTAGTGCTCAAGGGAATAGAAACAGAGGCATGCTTTGCGCTTGAAGACCTTTGTTGTTATGTTTTAACAAAATCTTATTTGAATTTTGCATGATTTGCAAGTTTGGTGCAGAGAACCTGCTTTATCCACCTCATCTGCTCCCATTCCTCATCACCCAGCCTGACAGCAAATACTGGAGAAGATGTAATTCAATAGAAAGTCTTACTGGGACTCAAGGTTTTGATTGGAAGGATGTTTCTTCTTTCAGTGGCACTAGTGCTGCAGAACTTATGCACTGGGGAGAGAGGCTTCTCTCATGCTGGGGTGAGTCAGAATTGGAAGCCACTTAAACACAGTGCGTATTTTTGTGTTATTTATACAACTATGCCAGTGTCAATGAAGACCCAAGTTGAGCTCAGTGTATGGCAATGCCGGTCACAGTCCAAATTTCTGGGTCATCTTGGGCTTTCTGCACAATTTGGAAACAGCAGATCCAAGTGCCTAAGACAGGTGAGATACCCTGCTGTCTGGAGGTCCTGGTATCTTTTCATAGGTTACAGCAGAAGCATCCACTGCTGCTTAGGGTGACTCCTACCCTTTAGTTGGCTAAGGAGAGTTGATGCACATCCCACCCCACGGGCTGTGAGGCCTCAGCAGAACTGACTGCTCTGGGATGTGTTGTAATGAAACATATTTCGGTGGAGGCAGGTTTCTGTGCTCTGTGTGGAGATGAGCCGTCTCCAAGGATCAGTTACTTAATCCTGTTAATGGAAACGGAGAGTTTTTGTTGTGAAGGCACCAAGCCAGTTCCAGCTGGCATCAAAAGCTGTCATTCTGGTGGGCAGAGAAGCCAAGTGAGGAACAGCTACAGGAATTGATTTACCTCTCACGTAAGGAAAAACCATATGTCACAACACTGTGCCACGCAGAAATGCTCAGCCTCCCGCTAAATTACCCCTGCTCCCCAGCCTGGGCAGGGTGCTCAGCCCGCTTGGCTGTACCGTAGCAGCTACCTGAGCACGGGGCTCTCAAAGCTCACTGAAACATCTCCCCATGGTACTGCCCTGCGTCCTGCTGATACAGGAATTTTTTTCAGAGCACAGGCAGAGCTGGAAGAGAGGAAGGCTGCAGGGTGCAGAGAATGAGAAAATCACATCCTCATTGGGCAAATCAGCATGCTGATTTTGGTCTCGGCTACATCAGGTAGGGGGTTTGATTCCTGCCCTACTGTCAATACCCGTGGCTGATCCCAAGTAGATTTCTTCCAGCCTTTCTTCCATAATTTGTCTTTACAGGACTGTCAGCATGTTGTTGCTAGTAGGTGTTTTTTCCCCTTTAAGAGACTCTAAAGACCAAAATGTCTAAACTCATATGACTTGTTAATTAAAGTCATAGTCAACAAGCATAAAATAGTACACGGCCACCCAAAAAGGGTGAGACTGTGCTTGTCGGTACGGGCAATCCAACATGCATTTAAAATCAGATCTATTAATAACCAGCTTGTTTACAGAAAACAGACCAGTAGAGCACTTTATAACTTTGATGAAACCTTACAGAAGATTTTTTTGGCATTTTACATGAACTGCAAGAAATCACCAGATTAGTACAAGTCTGGAACGTGGTTTGCAGCTCGGCGTAAGGATGAAGCGTTCTGGAGTGCGTGGCTGCTGGCTGAGGAAGGCAGCGTCCCACAGGCAGCACCCCCTCCCTTAAGGAGGTACAAGGATTTAGAGCGTTGTTTGCTTTCGCATGTGGAATTAAGCGATTTGGTTACAAAATCTACCAAATAATTCTGTTTGAGCGTTAACTTTGGAGAGTGAAATCCTGTTTTACGGAGGATGTACTTGTATCTGTTTTAAACAATGCTGCTTTTTCAAAAGAAAAAAATAGCGTTACTATTCCAAAGTGGAAAATGACATTATTATTCGCAGTGAAAAATGTCACTGCTGTGCTGATAACTGTTGGCAGGTACTTGTCATGGCTGCGTGCTATGATGTGCTAATTATTCTGAGGTTCAATCAGAAGGCATTTTGTGTTTCCATTTCAACTGTGACAACATAGTCCTTGTGACGTGTTGACAAGTGCGTGTTTAATTGCTCCGTGGTTATCTTCCAAGCTCGTGTGTCTTCCATTTAGTTCGTGAAGAAAGATGCGTAATTAGCTCCGAGGCTACCGGGTGTGTTGCTTATTGTTGTATTTCCATTTTCTCTTTGGTGATAAATACAGAACGGTGACAAAGAGGAAAGCCCATCTTTGACGCTGAGCGCTACCTCAAGTGGCCTGTGAAGGTGGAGAGCTCTGGCTGATCCTGCAAGTCAATGGCGTGAAGCAGCCATGGTGAGACCCCGTCCTCCTCCTCAGCTTCTCTCTGCCTCACTTCCTGTTACAGGCTGAGGTTCAAAGCGATCCGAATTAATCAGCCATTAAAAAGGCTGGCTAACACATATCTGGGGCAGGCTGTTAACGGCACTGCTCCAGGTCATGCCTGTTGCCTTTCTAGGTGCAACTGGAAATGGAGTTGGGCCGTCTCAGTCGAACATCTCTTTCCCCTAAACTCAGTGGGATCAGGATCTAAAGACCGCAGCAATCGACTCTGCAGGTCCCAGATTCACACCTAGGAGTAGATACTGAATTTTGTCCCTAGGAAGAGAACAGGATAGGCGGTCTCTAAGCAGTATCTGAGCTGTTAGTCTGGGGCTGTGTGGGCCCAGACTCGGTGGCTTGACACTGCCATCTGCTCCTGCCTCTTAGGGACTTGCCCCAGTACTGTAAAGCACGGTGACGAGGCAGCTCGCAGAACACTGAGCTCCATGTGAGTTATTTGCAGTAATTCCAGTTTTCACTGAAGCTGAAAGCTGCCACTTTGAATCCTAGCAAGGAGAGGTTTGAGGTTAGGTTCAGGAGGAAAAACATCAAGATCTTCCTCCCTTTCTCCCTTGCAAAGAGATTCCTCACTTGCTCCTCCAAATCAGGCAGAAGGCCCGTGGGTGCATAAAGGCATTGACATATGCATTAGGTTGGCATCAATCAGGATTCATTACACGCTATTGTACAGTAATGTTAATTGTGACACTTTTTTTTTCAAAATACATTATATGAATTGTTTCAAAGACAGACATATTAATCTGTCTCCTCAGCCAGAAAATATTTCAAGTATAAATTAGGTTTAGTAAGTTGAACACATCTGTTTGAAAGAGAGACGGGTTAGGCCTAGCTATATTGAGGTGAGCGCAGGAGCTTGCTCTCTGTTTCTTCTGTGGCGCTCAGTGATTGAGCATTGACAATTTTAGGACAACTTAAATGTTCAAGGACAGTTCTGTCTCATTGATTTTCTCTCTGTTTAGAATTCAGAACAGACAAAGTGTTTGAAAGACCACTCAGTCAAGCTGTCATCTTCTCCCTCTTCACCTTTAAACTCACAGTTCCCAGCCCTTCCTTGGTGAAACCTCCGTGCTCCAACCTGGGAAGAGAAGTTGGAGCGGGATGGACTAGATGATCTCCAGAGGACCTTTCCAACATCTATGATTCTGCGAGTCTGTGAAAAAAAAAAAAATGTACAGGGGAAAAATTACTTAAAAGTTCAACAAAGAAGAAATCAGACATATTTGTCATGCTTCTTTCTTTGCTGGTACAAAGACCAGCCACTGTGGTGTGACAGATATCCTCATCTGAGCCTTCTGCTCTTCTCTTGACATGACCATAAAGTTACTCTGTTCTGCTTTTATGCCTCCTAATGCCATTTCTTTAAAAATAGCTTTTTTCCTCTGAAGACTAAGTAAAATGCTTTTGATATGTAGCCTCTTACTCCGATGCTTTAGGGAAAACGCACTCATTTGTTTCCATTGGCTGGCACACTGGCAGTGATCACCCTACAGGCTATTCCCTGCTTCCCTCCGCGCTGCAACAATTTTTGCATATAACAACCAGAGAGATGAGTATCTCATGGTAGAATTAGGAAATATGAAAATTACCCACATAACCGCCCCATGTCTCGTGTGGCATATACAGTTTAATGTCTTGATCAGATTTGTTTTATAGTCTCAGCTTCCTGTATTGTGCCTTTGTCTGTATCTAATAGACAAAAAGGAAAGTAACATGTCTCACCTGTACGCAGGAGTGACGTCCAGGCTGATGGAAGGGAGCCGGTTCAGGAGCTGTGAACTTGTTGCATGTCTTTATTTTACACTAGGGGTTTTTTTTGTGTGTTGGTTTTTTTATTCCTATAAGCTTGTGGATAGCCAATGTCCTTCTGAGCAGCACTGCACGTGGCGTGAAAACAGACCACGTTGCCTAAGTTTCTATACACACACACAGAGCAGACAAGCAAGCTTGAAATTAATCAAATTTTATCTCCAGGGTGCTGCAAGAGAAGAAAATACTGCTGTTATGTCAGAGCGCTGCGGGAGAGAGAGCTGCCACACTCTGGAGATGGCAGGTCCACAGAAATAGATAAATGGAGGTTGGTGTGCTACAGCTTGTGCTATACCTGTTCTGCATATGAATGGGCAGCCTGAGTCCCAGCACTTATCGTTTTGGCACCCTTCCTGCATTTAAATATTACTTTGTCAAGGCTTTCAGCTCTTTAAAATGTAGTGATTGCCGGTCTCCAAACAGCTACCCACCATGGGGAGAGTTGCCTCTCTCAGCTGGTTCCTGTGTCAGCGTTTCGAGGATGTGCTGCCATGGGCAGTGACAAACAGCTGCTCTTTCAGAAGTCGCCTGGCTGCTGGTGGACTTGCCCTTCTCCTTGCTGAGGTGTTCCAGAAGGAGCCAGTGAACCCCCTGCTCCTCCCGGTGGTCTCCAGCCTTTGTGGTGGGCACCCGGCCCAGTTGCCTTTGTGTTTGGAGGATGGTCCGGGAGCGTCTGGCTGGGATCAACATGCACAAATCCATGGGCCCTGATGGGATGCATCCGCGTGTGCTGAGGGAGCTGGCAGAGGTGATTGCCCAACCGCTCTCCATCATCTTTGACAGGTCTTGGAGAACGGGAGAAGTGCCTGAAGACTGGAGGATAGCCAATGTCACTCCGGTCTTCAAAAAGGGCAAGGAGGAGGAGCCAGGAAACCACAGGCCAGTCAGCCTCACCTCTGTCCCTGGAAAGGTGATAGAACAGCTTGTTCTGGATGCCATCTCCAAGCAGTTGGAAGAGAAGAAGGTTATCAGGAGTAGTCAGCATGGATTCACCAAGGGGAAATCATGTTTGACCAACCTGGCAGCCTTCTATGATAACATCACTGGCTGGGTAGATGGGGGGAGAGCAGTGGATGTCATCTACCTTGATTTCAGCAAGGCTTTTGACACTGTCTCCCACAGCATCCTGATAGCAAAGCTGAGAAAATGCGGGACAGACGAGTGGACAGTGAGATGGGTTGAGAACTGGCTGACTGGCTGAGCTCAGAGGGTAGTGATCAGCGGCACAGAGTCCAGCTGGAGGCCTGTAACTAGCGGTGTTCCCCAGGGGTCGGTGCTGGGTCCGGTCTTGTTCAATATCTTCATCAACGACCTTGATGAGGGGATAGTGTCCACCCTCAGCAAGTTTGCTGATGATACAAAGCTGGGAGGAGTGGCTGACACGCCAGAAGGCTGTGCTGCCATTCAGCAAGACCTGGACAGGCTGGAGAGTTGGGCAGAGAGGAACCTGATGAGGTTCAACAAAAGCAAGTGTAGAGTCTTGCACCTGGGGAGGAATAATTGCATGTACCAGTACAGGCTGGGGGATGACCTGCTGGAGAGGAGCTCTACAGAGAGGGACCTGGGGGTCCTGGTAGACGACAGGTTGGCCATGAGCCAGCAGTGTGCCCTGGTGGCTAAGAAGGCCAATGGGATCCTGGGGTGCATTAAAAAGAGTATTGCCAGCAGGTCGAGGGAGGTGGTGATCACCTGATCCATGTTTATAAGTATCTTAGGTGCAGGAGGCAAATGGAGGGGGGGAATCTCTTTTCAGTGGTCTGTGGGGACAGAACAAGGGGCAATGGCCTTAAGCTGGAGCACAGGAAGTTCTGCACCAACATGCGGAAGAACTTCTTCACGGTGCGGGTGACGGAGCACTGGAACAGGCTGCCCAGGGAGGTTGTGGAGTCTCCTTCCCTGGAGATATTCAAGACCCGCCTGGATGCCTACCTGTGCAACCTGCTGTAGGGAACCTGCTCTGGCAGGGGGGTTGGACTCGATGATCTCTCAAGGTCCCTTCCAACCCCTACAGTTCTGTGATTCTGTGATTCAGCAGTGCAGGGACTTGGGGTGCTCTGCAGCCATGGAAGCCACCAGGTCTCCTGTGGCTGACTTCTACCAGGCACTGATGCGCAGGCGGGAGGTACAAGCGTTACCAATAGCGTTACCTGTAGTGAATTGATCAGGTGTGGTCCCTGGGTTTTTGCTGAAAGGGAAGTAACCTATGCAGTTGCTCCTTGATCTATGAGTAGTCTGCTGTAAATGCTTCTGACGTGCCAAATCTGGCACATTTGAGCGATATCCTGCCCCTTAAGTAAATATTCTGCAGCAGCTCAGGTTAGTTATGTATGTATGCTCATAACATTTACAGCATTTCTCAAAGCAAGTTAGGAGACCTAGCATATTTGTAGAAAAAGCTGGAATACTTCCCTTCCTCATAAATATTTAAGTTGTTTTCTTAATGGATGCAGTACTAGTAGACATGTCAGCTCACTTTCATCTATATTCCATTAACTCAGGCTTAACAGAAAAGACTATCATTGACTTTGTCGGGAAAATAACATTTTCCATGCAAAATCATGAGAGGCCCATCCTTGCTTTGTCAATAAATGTGTTTAAATTGCTTTAGGAGGCTGAAACAAAACCCAGCTGTATCTTGCCATGAAGATACTGAAGCAGAAAGCCAATGGTGGTCATGGTGCTTTGTAGCAAAAGGCAGCAATGCAATTAAGGGACAGTCCCATCCTATATCCTGTATATCCTATATGCTTGCAAAAGAACAAACCCAGAAACGCTTTTTTCAACATGTTTCAAGTAGAAAAACCAACCACAGCTTTATTTATGACTGTAGAAAAATGGGAGATGCCCCTAAAACTTTAAAATAGCTAAGGCCCAGACTTTTCAGCTTTTCAGACTTTTCAACTCCAAACATGAGTATGACCTGGGTGAAAGAAAGGCAGGTAAGCATGAACCAAAGCATAGACTTTCTCTTAGAGCTCCTTAGCCATTATCAATGAATAAATGCAAGAACAGTTCTTAAATGTAGCTGGATTGCATGTTACTTGGGAGCCTATTTAGTCTGGCAGTGTTCGCAAAAAACATCTTCAAGTCTCATTTTTTTAATAAAAGTCTCAGCTGCACTTAGGGTAAAGTCAATATAGGATCTTGTTGGTTAGTGATACGAGGACTTTTTTTTTTTTAACAAGCCATTTTTGGTAGACAAAAACAAAGATGTAGTCATACTCTTTGTGTAGATGTAACTTATTTCTCTACAAGCCAAAATAAAGTACGTGAGGACAAGCCAGCCCAAAGCTGAATCGAAGGACAGAGATATAATGACACTGCAATCTTTTAGCTCAGTCTTCTCAAAGTGCTCAGACTGAGTGGTAATGGTTCTGTCAATAGGGTTAAAATGTGGATTATCATTGGCGAAGGTGGCTGGGACCCTTTCAGCTTCCCCAGTGGTACTTGGTCAAAGTTACTTGCTCTTCAGGTGAGGATTCATCTCCCCTTGCTTCAGAAGTCTAAAAGTGTGCTCCTAATCTAGGCTAGGCAGCAGGCTCCCTTCTACAGCTGATGGAGGGAGAAAGGATGAGAGGCACCTGCACAAGACAATTCTTCCCACTTCTCTTAATCAGACGTCTTAAAAGGGACAGGTGGATGACGTGGCTCTCCTTGTCCTGCCAATAGGCAGCCTCTTGGGGTTGGCCCCCAATAAAGGCTATGTTTGATTAAATTAAGAAAAAAATCTTAACGATAGCATTAAGTAATCTCCAGACTGACTGTCTCAGGCAAGAGCAATATCCCAGGTTCTTCAGGTAGGATGACACCTGTGCTGGCCTGGGGCAGCTGTGTCTGCTGTTGGGCATTGAGTGCTTATAGCAGCATTTCATGGAGAGAACTGGTCCTATCAGCGGGGTCTGTAGCACGTTCTCATGCTTGCATATTTAACCTTATTCAGGATGCTCAGAAGTGATGTTGAAGACAGTGTTCCTAGTGTGAGAGCTGGGGAACTGGCTTGTGTATTTTGTTTTCTTTCTTTGTCTTTTTCTTTTTCTTCTTCTTCTTTTTATTTTTTTT
This sequence comes from Penelope pileata, assembly GCA_013396635.1. Taxonomy (NCBI): domain Eukaryota; kingdom Metazoa; phylum Chordata; class Aves; order Galliformes; family Cracidae; genus Penelope; species Penelope pileata. The sequence goes on from WBMW01000984.1 coordinate 353,304, forward strand.
TAAATCTTCATCTTCTCACCTTACACACCTGGCTGATGCTGAATGTAGCCCATCCCTTGGAGAACGTAATGTTCATTTTTAGTAGGGAAATGGTCTTGCAATCATAAAAAATTGATAGCTGTCTGAAGCAGCAGTTAATCTTGTATGAGAACTGCATCATTAACCTACAGCACAATGTACACATTATGGACACATTTATAAATGGGAGAGAGTGTAGACTTCAGTTTCTAATTTCCTTCTTGCAGAGACTCATAAAAATCACAGGGAAAACATTGCCTTTGACATAGTGCCATGCCAGACCTCTGCTTCTGTAGCTCCTTTCAGAGGAAGGACGGTTTTCTGTGGCCATGTCAGTGGAGGAGGACAGAGAAGAGACCTTTCTGCGCTTCCTTAGGCAGGTGGGTGACGTTGGGACCTCCCTATGGATGCGGGACATTGCGTGGACACCTGACCGCCACCACGAGCAGTAGCCCACACCTGGGGCAAGCAGTGTGCCAGGCTCAGCGGCCTGAATGCCTGGGATCCCAGGTGCAAGCTGTCCAGCCTGTGTCACGTCAAGCTTTGCACACTGTGGATGTCTTGGTTGGACCTGGACACAATGGAAAATAGTCTTGTAATGGATGCGTTTTGTGAACTACATGTTAGCCTGAAAATGAATGAGCGAACTTTGAGCAATTTGCCCTATCCAGTGATGGAAAGCTGCTGTTTGTTAAGAATTAGTAAACTTTTCTGCAAGGCATTTTGGATTTACGCTTTTTGAGTGAGCGGTAAGATTTTTTTTTTCTGTATTTTTTCAAGTGAAAGGCATTAATACAAAAAAAAAAAATTGTTTCACAGCATCCCACTTCTCAGGTGTGTTCAACCCATTTCAGCAGTGCAGAACTATGGCTAAATTTGTCCAGCTATGAATTCCATCCAAAATGACTTTGTGTTTTTTTCTCTTTCATATAAATGCCAACTTTGAACATCTCTGAAAGGGGCTGGAAGGTCACAGCCAGCAACTGGTTCTCAGTTGCTTACAAACACAGCGGAGATGGGGTTGCTAGAGAGGAATACAGTGAGCAAGAGGAATTGGACAGATTCTGATGTGGGCTCCTAGCTGGGTACCTCAAGCAGCACACTGCTTCCTTCTGCTTCTTTTTCAAAGACAGTGACATCGGCTGGAACCGTACGCAGTGCAAAGTGCTAGCTGAGCGCTTACTGACAACAAACATCTTGTCGAGCTGCGTGCATCTGCCATTTACATATAACCTCAGAGGTCTTTCCTGTTAGCAGACAATCTGCTCGCCGTTCTCAGAGTCTGAAAATGATGGCAGCAGTACTCTGGCTGTGCTATGGCCTTACGTACTTTACAAGCACATAGGTAACCAAAAAGAAATGTTTCAGGGCCTGTCCAGAGCCTGTAATGGAAGTGTGTAGGGCATACTTACTTCTTAAGCATACTCCTAAAATTTCCACTCCCCCTTGTACATTCACTATGGAAATTAATTTGGTACAGAAAAGTTGTTCTTGGCAAAAGAGAGATCAGTCTTTGGGAAGTTTCATAGTGCAAGCACTCACTAAAACCAGACTTTGCTGTCCCAGCAGCATACCTGTAAACAACTGGAAGTGAATAGAGAGCATAGAAACATTCTGTCCCTAATTTTTATTTTTTGTTTAGAAAACAAACAAACTGGAAGGATTTCTTTGCTCAGGGATGGAGAGGACTGAAAGTGCCAGTGAGAACCAAGCTTAGTGCTGATGGTGAACGTGTGAGTTGTGTTCAGTTCTACTGATGCCCCGTGTACAGGATGTACAGAAGCCTGCTATTTAGCTGAAGCACTCCTAACCTGTAGGAGAAATTATTTTCCTTGCACCCCAGCTTGCTCTCCTTAACCATTGACATTCGTATCTCAAAGGACTTACAAGTCAAAGGAAAAATGAGGGACTTGATGAGGCTGTGCCTGTCAGTAAGCAGAAAGGGAGGACATTAGGGGCCACAGATCCGCTTGAGCGCCCTCACAAGCTCCAAGTGCCGTGTTCAGGGTTTGGCTGGACCCCAGGACCCATGAGTCTGGGTCTTGTTTCTCTGGGGAGCCGGCATACAGGAAGGCTAAGCTGTGAGTCTGCACCGGTGTGCTGTGCAGACGCTGCGTGCACGCCGTGTGGGAGGAAGGCTGCTTCACTCCTCGTGTAGTCGAAGCACGACCACACAGGGAGTTCACGTGCTGTGCACTGTAACTCACTGTCTCGCTCACTGCACGCACCCTTCTTTTTTGGAGTACCTCAAAGGTGGTATGGACATTTTCTGTAAGGGCAAGAAGCGCCTATCCCTGCCGTGTGCTTACCAGTAATATCCTGGAGTCCTGCTGTGCGGAGTCATCTCATCTCACCTTGCCTCCATGCCTCACATTGCCTTTGTCTTGTCTGTTTAGCTTTCAAGTGCTGCAAGGAATAGTAAATGTGTTTTATCAAGGAATTAAGATGAAAAATAATTTTCAAATCATCAGCGCTAGAGGTTAGCAGTGTGTCAGAAACAGCACCAGCTGCTCACAGGTGATGGTGATGAAACTGTGTTGGGAAGAGACGGAAGGTGTCACCTGAACAGAGGGAAAAGCCCTGGTGAATTTGTGTGCGGAAGGTTTTCTCCCATTTGTCCTTTTGTTTCCAAAATAGCTGAGGATATCTGAAGCTGGGCTTAATTACTGCATCTAACAGGCTCTGCACTCTTCATCTGTCTGAGTAGTCGTCACTGGAGGGTTAGAGGTCTGAACCACATGAGCATGAGCGGGGCTCCACTCTACCACCTGCACAGCTTGTCATCTCCAAAGAGACGTGCCCAGTGCTTTACAGCTTGCTGCACTCGGGCTCCAGATCCTAAGTGTCACAACAGGATTAATTCCATTTTCATGAGAGACAAGTCCAGCCATCTTCAGCAGCAGCTGGAGCTTCACCATCACATCTCTGTCGAAGTGGTGTCTTGGTCAGAAGAGTGGTAAACAGCACGTTAGTAGGTCCCGACCACCCAGCCTGGTGATTCTCTCCAAAGAGCTAATAAATTTGTTGTTGGCATGGGGGGCTTCTGTATTGCAAGCAAATGTCTGCTAGACACCAAGCTGAGACCAAGCCAAAAGTAGTGACTGGGGGTTTAAGTACGTACACCAGGATTTTGCCTTAAGAAGAAAGAGAAAACTCCCTTCCCTTGCTCTAAATGGAAGCTTATTTTTCTTGTTCCAAATTAAATAAAAATGACAGAAGAAAGCATTGTGAGTTATTAGAGCTGGTAGCTCAGTCTGACCTTCTCCACTCCAAAATCTAATCCCAAAGAAGCAGGGTTCCTGGAAATGTAATTTTGCCTTTGAGGCTGATTAATTATTTGATCATGCAAGCTTTGGCCAGCCAAACAGTTTACCTTTCCTGCATGGCTGCTGTTCCAGCTAACGATGTCGCCTCAGAGAATAATCAGTTTAGAGTTTAAACTGAGAAGCTGTGGAGATTTTCACACATTCTAACGGGATTCACTCCCACACCTGTTCTTAGACAAGAAAAATAGGTCTGCGTAAAAGCAAAGAAGCGGGTAGAGTTGTGGATTTTTTCCCCTTTGGTGTTATAAGCTGCTACTTCGATTGCTGGTGATGTGATAGAAACATTGATGCAGTAGATGTTTTACACAGCATCCTCTGCTTTTAAGTGGCATACGTTCGGTACTTACAACCAATGAAAACGCCTTGGTGACAGGATGGCAAAGTTCCATAGCTCCAAGTGCTGGTGGGAGAAGGCAGTGGCTTGGGTCACTGGCAGAAGACCACTGCATCTGCTCTAACACAGGGTGAAACAAGGCAGAGCATGAAGCTGGGGTCTGGGGTAACCCAGCAACACTGGCAGCAGGGTTTGCTGTTTGCTCACTTCCTCCCATTGCTACGGTTTTGGACCATGCAGCATCCCTTGCACCAGCCTTGAGAAGTCCTCTGCCTGGGAGCTGTACCGTGCAGGTAAGATGTGCTGCTGCGCTTGTGTTGCTTGCAACCCACAGACACTCAGTCTATACTGCAAGTGTAATTGTGTAATCTCCTCCTTGAAGTGGGTAACACCAGGTGAAACGGCAATGCTTTGACTTGACATTATTGCTTGTTGCAGTGCCAACAGAACAATGCAGAAACAGGCATGGCTTATGTCTGACATCCTTACAGTTTCCTCAGACTTGTTTCATACTTTGTGTGAAGAAATTTTGTGCCACTGCCATTTGAAACTTTTGAATATTTGTTTGGAGTTTTAAGATGTCCAGTGACCTTGCTGAATATAAGACCATGTATGTGCGCTTACACCTGTCCTAGAAATTCTGCTTAGGCATATGGAAATACCTGTCCTTACAAGCGTAGTGAGGCACTGGGACAGGTTATCCAGGAAGACTGTAGTGTCTCCAGTGCTGGAGCCCCCAGCACAAAAATGATGCAGACCTGTTGGAGCAGGTCCAGAGGAGGGCCGTGAAGATGATCAGAGGGCTGGAGCACCTCTTCTATGACAAGAGGCTGAGGGAGCTGGGCTTGTTCACCTTGGAGAGGAGATGACTCCGGGGAGGCTTCATTGTGGACTTCCAGTACCAGGAGGGAGACTGGCTTTTTACATGGGTAGATAGTGGTAGGACAAGGGGGAATGGCTTTAAACTAAAAGGGGAGAGATTTAGGTTAGATATTGGAGGAAATTCGTTACTCAGAGGGTGGTGAGGCACTGGCACAGCTGCCCAGAGAGCTGTGGGTGCCCCATCCCTGGAGGTGCTCAAGGCCAGGTTGGATGGGCCCTGGGCAGCCTGAGCTGGTGGGGGGCAGCCCTGCCCATGGCAGGGGGTGGGACTGGGTGGGCTTTAAGGTCCCTTCCAACCTAAGCCATTCTGTGATTCTACGAAACAGCTAGGAAACTGTCAAGAATGCCACAGACTTAGTTCAACCCTGCAAAGATCTGGTGCTGTATTCACAAACTTTACGTACAAATGATCCCTAGAGAAATGTGGGTATGCTCACCATAGCAGGGACAGCCTCCCTGAAAAGCTCTAACAAGAAATGGCAATCCTGGAAAAATCTTCCACTTTTCAGAACAACCCTTTTGTAGCTTGTCACACGTCCATCTCAATGACTACTCTCTGTTTCTGCTGAGAGACAAGGGCTCATCTGTTTTTCTCAGTAGAATGAGCCTACATTATAAATACTACCTTCTCCCTGCCAAAAGGTAAAGGTGGGAGCTGCAAACTGTTTAAGAAAGGCATTTTGTTGAAAGTGTGTTTCTCTGTGTGACAATGTGGTTTGGAGAATATTCTGTTCACGAAGATGGCTTTCCTTCTCTCAGAGGTGACTCTTTGCCTGGGAGAGAAAAATACTCCAGCTTGGACTCCCCCCTCTCTGCCTCCAGCATCCTGAAGCCTTATACATCAGTTCTCAGCGCTGCCTATTTCCCCACGCTCCTCTGCTCTGATTGTGGCTTATGGGCAAAGTTAACTCATCAGAGCTCAAGTTTATTGTGGCAGAGCGCACAGCCACAGCACAGGCTGGAGACATTCTTTATCTTACGCATCGCTTCCTGATCCCTGCTGCAGTCCCTGGGAAAAAAACAGAAAAGAAATCGTTTTCAAAGGATTTGTAATGTCTGGGGCAAGGAAGAATTTCCAAGCAGCCCATGCACAGCCCCACTGCCTGTCATAGCTCCAAAACAAAGGCTATGTGGGGGATCATGGTTAAATTAGTAACACGGAATTGTGTTTACTTTGAAATTACAGGGAATACTAGCTAATTCCTGTATTTTCACTGTGTATGTGGTAGGAAGGCCTTACATCTAACCCAGTGTCACGGGACCCATTGAGGGGGTGGGTAGATGCCTCTGTACCTTTGGTGCGCAGGAGCTGAAACACTGATGTTCTGCTCAGGTCAAGGCCTGCTCTGAAGCTGTAGGAGAGCATGAGGTCAGGGATGCCACACCGCCTCTCAGAAGCCCTGATGGAAGAGCAAGGGACAGCTGAGTGTATTTATCAGTGGAAAATTACAAGAAGAAGAACCAGGCTGAAGGAAGGTTTTTCTGTAAAGCTTTGTTTCTACAGGGATCGTAACCTTCAGAGCCATGTCATTACACCACAGCTTTCTGTCTTTGTCCAAGAGGGATCTGTCCTCAGATCTTCCATCAAACACTGCTTGGACAAAACAAGCAAAGCTCCTGTATCCCTGATAAAAGCTTCAGGAAGGAGGTGAGAGCACCTTTCTCTTCCTTTCTTTCAGCTGCCCCTGAACCTCACAGACCTGGTGTCTGTCACCTTCTGCCACAATGCCTGGCTGGTGTGAGTGAAGAGACACAAAGCCCAGCAACTCGAGGTGCTCCCAAGGTGCCTGTGGGGATCCGAGCAGCGGGCCTGCTTCAGCAGCTGTGTGCACAGCACAGGTGTGGTGGGTGAATCCAGTCTGCAACCGCTGCGGGCACTGAGAGGGGCGTTCAGCTCCCCGGGCTCTCCCACCCCAGGGCCTGCTGCCCGTTATGGCTGCCACGAGTCGCAGGACAAAGGCGCTTATACACCGGGCAGCTGCCAGGCCTCGTGCTGATAGCAGCCGCGGTTGCGGCCGGCCCGAGCGCGGGCGCCGCCAGGTGGCGCTATAACCGCTATAACCGCGTGGGCCCGGGCGGCGGCGGCGGCCTTGGGGCTTCCCAGTGGCCTCTCTGCGCCTCGGGTGCCCTCGTCTGAGCGCTGCTCCCCACCCGGGGGAGGCCCGGGGTCGGAGCAAGGGAGAGGGAGGGTCGGCCTAAAGGATGCTTGTTCTGTAAAGAGACATTTGGATCGGGTCCCTCTCTGTGGCCCCAAGCTGATCCCCTCGGGGTGGGTGCCCAAGGGTGGTTTTCCCCTTAGGGCCTTGCTGTCAGTCCCACCTAGTTTTGCATTTCCAGCAGAATGGTAAAATAAAGGTAACATAAACATTGTGTTTCTTCCTCACCCCAAAGGTATTTGGGTCATTCTCCACTTGTCTTCAGAAGGCTCCTGCCATCCCCTGCAGCTGGCTGACATAATTTGAGACAGAAATGAACCTGCTGTAAATCTCGACGGGTGCGGTGTGTCTCGAAGAACTCCTCACCAAAGTTCATCTATCAGCAGGGAGGGAGAAGCCTGCAGGGCTCCCTTGCTCACTGTCAGGGGGAAACACAGCGAGGAGATTGAAGTGACACCTCATCAGAAAGAGAACTGCAGTGGGAGGAAGATGGCTCTAGCACACCGGCTGCAGGGCCGCCCCTTTCTCTACCTGTGCCTGAGGTGAATTAGTGGCTGGAGGAAGCAAGATGGCCGTGCTTGGGTTGTTTCCTAGGGGAATACCCAGGTGCCAAGGAGCCAAGTGGGCCACTGCGGCTGTCAGGGTGCATGGGGCCCTGCAATGGGGCCTTACCCTCCCTGCGTGGCACTGCAGCACCCTTCGGGCAGGACAGCCGGGTGTGCGGCCTCCCCCTCACAGCTGAGGCTGCACCGCTGGTTGGGGCTGTGCTGCTGAGGGGCCTGGGTGCGACCCCGCTGCACTGCTGTTGCAAAGGAGGAGGAAACAGCTGATGAGCGACAGGCCACCCAGTGAGCTGTGACGGGGGAGCAGCTCAGTGAAGGGGAATTCCCGTCCCTGTCCCCACAGAGCTCTGTGTAGACAAGAGAGCAAAAATGTGCTCATTTTCAGGCCTAAGTTCGTTTTTTGTATCCTTTTATTGTAAGGCTCTCTGTTTTTCATTATAGTTTCCATTATAAGTAGGGCTGGCCCAGGGAGCCCACAAAAATCCCAAGTGCCTGAAGGGTATAGAAACAACAAGCTCTCCTTCCTTTCCTTTGTGGGGATCTCTTTAGTGAGCCAGACTCCAGCACTCGTTTCTCCCTAAGACTCAGAAGAAACAATCAATACCACCCTCACCACCCCCAGTTTGTAAATTTATTTCTGCTTGGGTGCAGGATGCTTGTTAGGCCGTCAAAAGTTAAGTACTGTGCAGCACTGCTTGCCAAAATAAAACCAACTTAGCATCCACTCGTGGGTATCGCTTCCTCACAGCTCCGTGTTTCCTCTCTAGTGGGGCAAGGAGGATGCTGCCTTCTGTCCTGGTCTGCTTTACTCCCAGGTGACGTGATGGCTACAGCAGCTGCTGGTCCTGCAGCTAACCAGGCTGAGATGGCCCTTGTGAGGAAGCCAGGACTAAAACTGCCTGGAATGTCTTATGCATGGATCTACAACCGATATTCAGGAAGAGAAAGGGGTTTAGCCAGTCACACGTGATGTCTGGAAGAGAGAGGGGGAAAAGCCATTAACTTAGCCATCAGCTTTTACCTGGAACTCTGCGCATCCACATATTGACTCGTGGTCATCCACAGATTGTAAACCTGAAGGGAGAGGGGCTGTCTTTTCATTTGAAGCATACCTAGTACAAGACACCGCGGTGACCTGATTAGAGATCTGTAATTACACCCTGGATGATCAGCAATGATGAGCATTGATTGCAAAATCAAGGAGCGAAGAAAACAGCCAAGAAACTTGTGTTCGGCATGACTTGGAGAGTAGATGAGTTAGAGCACATAGAGCTTTTAAGCTGACACTCACGGTGGGTGATTGTAAAACAGTGCAAGGAGGTAGGTGACAGCAATTGTAAGATAAACAGGCAAGGTTAATACAAAGAAATTTATCAGGATGGAAATGTTTAAGTGCTGTATTCTGTCTTGCTCTCCAGCTTCTTGGTAGCATGGAAGTCCTGACTCTTTCCTGAAGCATTGATGGGCACCTGTGACAGTATCCCTGTCATCTGTACTTCGGAGGTAAAGGAGATGAAGTGCAGAAGGTGAAGGGCTGACCTTGCATAGCATCTTAGTAGTAGAGGTAGGAACAGAATAAAAGTCTGCTGGTAACACCATTAGCAATATTAGCACTATTAATGTGCTCATGTTACTTCTGTGGGGAAGAAAAGACAGTATCTCAAGGGTGTAATTGTAAAATCTTCCTCTCTATAAGGGGTAGAGCTAGTCTCAAATTTCAGATCCTATTTGTGTATACTGAACACAGATATTTTGCCTGTGAGCCTGACAGAGAAACAAAGAATCGCGCCAACTTGCCTTTGAAAAATTGCCTTTATTAGACCAGTCTTGCTAAAATTGCTGGGAGTAACAGATTCTAAAATTGAGCTATAATTAGTCTCAAATGGAAACTGTGACAGCCAGCCTTAAAGTGGAGAAAATTGGATTTAAGAATTGGACCTTGGGCATAGCAGGATGTCTAGGAAGTTGCTGTGCTGTAGCTGATGAACTCATACAGAGCATGGATTTCATGCTGGTGAATAGCAATGTAATAAATGTTCTACGGAAACATTACAAACACGGGCTGGAGAAATGCTATTTAAAGAAGTGGTCCAGGTGAGAAAATTCTTTGTAGACAAGTACTCTGCACTGGGCAAACCGCAGCCCCCGAGAGCTACAGACACAATTGCAATCAGCAGATGGAGCGGGAGGAAGGAAATGCTCTTTGAAACAGAGGAGCGAGAGTGAAATGGGCTTGATTCTGCAAATGCTTTTGAACAACTTCATGTGAACAGAAGCATTTCCAGGATCAGGCCTTAGTTACACAGACCCTGGAAGGACAGCTCCTTGACCAGGAAGGCCTTTAGCAATGGTAACAATAATGTCCTTAAAGCCTGATTGAATCTCATCATAGGGGGACTGCTATCAATATATTCCTTAAAATAAACAAATGAGATCAATGTGTGGGTTTTTTCTTTTAAATTTCAGAACACAAGTTCCTCATTTCAGCATTCTGCAGTTGTTCTGTGTAAGCAATCCATGCCCATCGACGAGTGCTAAGCAGAGTCCTGGGTTGGTTTCCAGTTTTAGTGCAGACTTGCTGTGTGTCCATGGTGACCCAGATTAATCCATCTCCTGTCTCAATCCCTTATCTGCAAGATGGAGGTGATAACACTGCCCTGAAGGGGTGGCACGGGGATAGATATAATTAAGAGCGTAAAGGATTGTGCAGGTGTTATTATAGGAACAACTGCAGAATACCTCAGATTCCTTATCTAAGTGTGTTGGTTAAGCAGGCGCTAATACAAACGCTCTCTTCAGAGGCAGCCAGTTTGCATTCTTTACACCGATAAAAGGCAGCGTGCTTTGTCCCGTTTCAGACCACTCATCGGGACTGCAGTCAGATATTATAGGGCTTTTTCTAGCTGCAAAAGGAACTGCCATGGGCAGTGACAGCGGGTGGGTGTGTAGCGCCATCCGAAATGCTAAGGATCAGATTTCCAACAGAGCCCCTCGCTCTAAATGGAGATTTGGCATTTTCTAAAGTGTCCATCTCCCATTGAGAACAAGAAGAGGCTCTGGGAGCTTAAGCCCTTTTGAAACAAAATCTGGCCTCTTTACAGGAGCTGAGCTGTTCTTAAGACAGCAAAAATGGAGTGGGGGGTGGAAATCAAACCATCAATGAGCTCCGTGACCTCGCTGGCAAATGGAATAGCACGAGTGCAACACGCACGGGGATGGTGAGGGAGACAATTGTCACAGAATTGATGAGACACCTGGATCGGAGCTTCAAAAGGTTAATGCGTTTGTCACAAGACAGAAGTTGGTCTCTGCTGACAGCTGCAGATCTTCAAAGCTCTTCTGACTGTTTTGACAGTTCGATATGCGTCAACATTGTGCTTTTCAGCTGTACATGTGGCCTTGAAGTCCTAATCCTGTTCTAACGTGGGTCAAATTCAAAGGCTTTTCCCTGCCCCATCCCCTTAAGCTCCTGATACAACTTCTTATTGTGAGGAGTCGGGCGTCACACTGGCTCCTGGGTATGAGAAACGCACACGTACGCTTTCTGATTCTGAGAGCACCCTGCTCTGTTCACACACACTGGCAACTGGTGTGGGCACTCTGTCGGAAGGGTTTTACTTTAGCTTGGATCGGAAAACTTTGAGACGATCCAAATGATCACAGCTTTTTCCTGTTTCTCAGCCACTGCTTTTTGTTCCTGTTCTGAACTCGTGTGTCACAGACCCACTGGGACACCAGCACACCATGAAGCACAGCTGTCGCTCCTCTGCAGCATGCTTGCATGCTTCTAGACGGTCTTCTATGGAGGGAGCCAGCTTGGATCAGCTGGAATTAATGTGGTGTGATCCGTTATGTCTTCCATCAGGTGATGGGTATCTATTTGGGTCGGAATACAAGTTTCAGTGGACTCAAAAAGCTGCACAGTTCTTTGCTCGGAGTTCCTCTCAGGTCTGTGTGGAGCCTCCCTCCGTGCGGACACTGCTGGCTGTGAGAGCACGGGATGGGAGCACCCATTGCGTGCTGCTGCCTCCCACCCTTTGGCAGAGCTGTGAACCTGGTGCAAACCTCGCAGCTCTGGGGAGGTTTCACTTCCTTCTCTCTGCAACTGAAATGTCATAAACTGAAATGCCAGGCACCATTAAACTGACACTGATTTCCCTTCTGTCTAGGGTAACTGGAAGATCAATATTTTGGTTGAGGATATACTTGATGCTAACTATAATATTTTACAAGATAGCTGACTTGAAAATAGGAAGAGTTTAAATGTTTTGCTTTTCAGGTTTTATGTGCAATAAAATGAAGACTGGTATCAAATGGGTGTAATTTAATTTTTATAGGACTGTTTCTCCCTCTCCAATTCTCAAATAAAATGCTCAGCACCTTTTTAAAAGCCCACCTGCACTAAGAGACTGCTTTTTGTTGGCCTCTAGAGCACCGGTTTTAATTTGCTAACAGGAAAAAATCTATTGAAGGAGGATGAAACAAGCTAAGGGACATTTTTGGAATGGGAGAGAGAAAGTGAAATAGCGGGCAGCAAACTCCAGGAAAGAAGACTCAAGCACAGGACAAATGAGTATAACCTTAAGTGTGCATCCTCTTCTGCAACACATGTTCAGACTCTTTCTACTCTGCTTCTTTTGCTTGCTGCATGGGTCGAGGTCCTTCACCTGGATCGTACTGCAGCCCTTGTGTTAGAGCCAGCAGGAAAAGAAGAATTGCTACTGCTCCTTAAAAACATATTTCAGCTTCTTTGAACTGCTTGGTCCTGCTCGAAGGAGTCTCTCTGGCAGAGCGTGTTACCGTGCTGCTCATTCAGCCCAGGGTGACCTTCCTCCCCACTTTCATTTGCCAGCATGCCCAGGGTGCCGTGCTAAGGACAGAGAGGAGTCTCAGCGTTTATTTAGAAGTGCAGCTATCGCAGATGTTCTCTGAGCCCAGCAAAGGGGGACAGCCCTGCTCCTGGGACCCTGCCTTATTGTCTGCGCCCACATCTGTATGGTGCACGAAGTCGGGAGAAAATGGCGGGAGGCCTGCATGGATATGGAGGAGAAGCTCCAGACAAAACTCAAATATGAAAAAGAGGAATACAAGAGATGGAAGCAGGGACAAGGATGGAACCCGGGAGGAGTGTAGAGACACTGTCTGAGAGTGCCAAAGCCCACCTGGACTTGAATCTGGTGAAGGACATGAAGGGCAACAAGAACGGCTTCTACAAGTACGTCTGTAGCAAAAGGAAGACCCACCAAAATGTGGGCCTGCCGCTGAATGGGGCAGCGACCTGGTGACAGAGAACACTTCAGGTTACTCAATGCCAATTCTGCCTCAGTCTCTGAGGTAGGAGTTGCCTTCAGGAATCCCAGGCCCTTGAGACAGAAGGAGAGCAAAGACTTCTCCTCAGTAGAGAAAGACCAAGTTAGGGAATGTGTGCACAAATGGGATCTGCACAGATCCGTGGGACCAAGAAAAGGATTCAGGGAACTACAGGCTGGTCAGCCTTACCTTGCTACCTGGGGCAGTAATGGAGCAGCTAATCTGAGAAAACATTTCTAAACACATGAAGGACAGAAGGTGACTGGGAGCAGTCAGCATGGATTTTTGATGGGGAAATCGTGCTTAAGAATTCTGAGAGCTTTCTATAGTGAGACTGGCTTGGTGGATGAGGGGAGAGCAGTGAATGTTGTTTAACGTGAGTTTAATAAGGCTTATGACACTGCTTGAAATTGTTTACGCTCATAAACAAACTGAGAAGGGCTGAGACTTTCGAGCCTGGTGTTTAGAGCTGACAGTAGTTCTGAATTCCAGTCCCAGCTGCCGGGGTTGTTAGGAGTGCGATACCTACACTATTATTAGGTAATATACCTAACTGCAGGCTGTGAATCCCAGGTGGGCATAGCCATGGAATGAGATCATGGAAAGGGACAAGATGTAAGACACAGCCTCCCCTGCAGCACCCTCTGAAGACTGCTTAGCACTCTGTTTCTTGTCAGTCTGGAGCACCTACCCGGCAGCATGAGGATCCCACTGTGGGAATAAAATGCCTAATTCCCCTCGCAGATTTACTCCCCAGAAGCTCCTGGTATAGAGCGGAGGTAGCACTGTGTTTTATGTACAATAACTGGTTTTCCAGAGCTAGGATTTACCAGTAAAAAGTTGGAAGCTGTCTTTATTCTCAAAGGATGCATGCCCACACAACTCTTACTAATACAAATAAGGTTTCAAATAATTAAGGATTTCTGAACTGAGCTCATTGTGTATTACAAATAGGAAATACATACATATATATTGCTTCTGAAGCAGAAGAATGTATTTTTGGGTTTGGTTATGAACTGACCACAGCATTCCACGCAGCACTCAGCTGTGAAGATATCTGTCTCTATTTGCAATAAACACCACTTTGGAAGGGAGATGTCTACTCTGTGCTTTAGAAGTCAGACAGCAATGGTATGGCTTTAAAATGGCACAGCCGGGTCCTTGTCATTTCGCTTCACTACCGCCTAATTTGTATAAATCAGGGACAATTTTAAATGGACGTTACCATAACGGGAACGTTCCACGAATCCCTTATTTGTGGAAAGCAGTCCTTCTAAAAGGATTTCACTCAGCCTTCCGTGATTCACATGGGACGTACAATTACAGCATTTGTTCTTACGCGGAATTATGGATGAAACCCAAGACTAACTGACAGCTCAGTTATTTCTTCCTGATGCATTTCATTAATAGCCCCTGCACCTCTCACCTCTCTGGAATTGGCAACCAGTAAGGTGCCTGTAAGAGGCTAATTGCCTCCACAGTCAGTTGTCCTGGAGCCAATTGTTAATCTCCTGGTGTTAATTGCCAAAAGCAAGAGTAATCAAAGTAGGCAGGGTGCACAGGAGCCGCATGCATATTAGAGCTGGGTAGCCAAATGCAGAAGGTGTTCAGCCCTCTTCCTTGACACCGCTGCAGAGCTTAGCAATTGGAAACACGACGAGGCACTAGCTGAGTGTAAATCCTGAATGTTTTGCTGCCTTCCTCATTCCTCACCTTCATGTTGCTGTTCTGCTTGCAAGCTATAAAACAGATGGGGTGAAATCTGGGCCCTGAAGAGGTCAAATAAAAAAGGGTAAGAGATCTGGCTGGGATGCCTGCAGTACTTGATTTTGGGATGATGGTAGCAATGCAGTGACAGGCTTGGAGAGAAAAAGGATGGAGGTGTGAGAGTTACATAGCTTAATTCTCTGGTTTGCCGTGGCTTTTTGATTTGCTGTTTTCAGCCAGAAGACTGAATTTGACCCTAGGATTAAATTAATCTCTGGAACTCCTGTAGTAATTTGAGTTGATCCTGCCTACATCAAGATGCATCCTCAGTATGTTTGGCTTGTGCTCTTGGATCTGCCTTCCTAACAAGTTGATTGAGCACCTTACTGAGAGAGAAGGAGATAAACTGAAGTGTATACAAACCATAAAACTACAGAACATAGTATGGGCCAAAATCTGGCTTGTGTTTATCCTTCACTAATGGGAGAGAGGTATGTTTGATAAGGTACCTATTCTGCACATAATCTGCTGCAAAAATTCTGCTGGGCTCCTCTTTCAGTCTCTCAGACCGATGGCTTTTGAGCATCCCCGTTTACAGCTTCTGTCTAGACTATGGTTTGACCTTTTGTTCCTGGTGTCAGCTGGTAACTGTCAAGAGCCTGAGTCTGCTGCTGTGGGGCAGAGATGGAGGCGGGTGTCCCACCGAATGAGCAGCTGGATCGGCTGTTGGGGGGTGAAAGTGTGAGCGGTGTGTCTAGATGGTTGAACGATAAGAGACTTTGGCTGGGGAGATTTGTCACTATGTGTGACACTCAGTTTACAGTAGAATGAGAATTCTTATAAGTACAGGTTACTTTATATCTAACTTCAGGAGAAAAATCCTTTTTTTTCTTTTAACCTTCTCCTGGATAAGAAGAAAACAAATCTGTGACTACTGCATATTGTAATCGGCACTTTGCAAATGAGTAACAACAATGATTTAGTTCATCTACAAACTCCAATCTGGAAATTGCCAACATCACTCAAGGGACTGAGAAACACTTGGCAAATAGCAGATTTTCTGATACTGGTGATACAAATGGGGAGAGGATTTAAAAAAAAAAAAGGGGGGGGAGGTAAGATTACTGCGCTGATAGCATTAGCAGCATAATGATAGCGGACTCAGAGAGCATCATGGTAAAACACGCTTTGTTTTGATTCAGCGTGCAGCCTCAGAAGCTTGTAAAACACATCACAGATCTGCTGAAGAGCCATCCACAAAGCTCTACCCTTCAGCATGATTTTTCCTCTGAAATATAGCACACTGGCATGTACAGGAGCTGTGAAGGGGGGTGAGAGGAAGGGGAAATAAGCTTTGTGACCTAGTTTTATACACAAATTAGAAAGCTTAATTTGAGGCACAATCATTTCATCAGGTGTGTGTTGCAACTTAAACTGCCAAGATGATTGAGTCCCCAGAGAGAGAATTTCATTCTAATTTTTTTTCCTGCCCTAAATGCAAAGCTGCTCGGTATTTTGCTTAGTGTACATGGATTTGGCACCTGCTGCAAGCATTGTGATGGCTAAAGGCAGTTACCAAAATTAACATAACCTTGCAAATAACGTCATCGCAAGCTGAACCCCAAAGGTTCAGCTAAAGGCAAGGCATGTCAGTGGCTTTAGTTATTAAAGAAATGACCTATTTCTCCTTTCTTCCTTCAGCCCTATGCCTTATGGTGAGTCTGAAATTACCGAGTATGCCATCAAACTGAAGCAACAAAGTTCCAGGTGTTTTAGGGAAATCTTCCCCATGGAATGATGAGGAGACCCTTTTCTAGGGGTGCTTTCCTAACTGTCCCTGGAAGTGCTTCCACAAGCCTTCACTTGTTGCTTTACCCTTGCCTGCTACAAGAAGAGAAAAGGTGATCGAGCATGTTAGAGGATATTCTCTCCCCAACGAGGACCAACATCCATGAGGCTGGCTGCCCATACCTGAGTATCTGTGGGTGGGTTTTTCCACAATGGCCCATACTATTTCTTCTGCTAAGAAAGCCAACAGTATTCTTTGCTGTGTTAGGCAAAGTATCACCAGCAGGTTAAAGGAGGTGAAACTTCTCTCCTCTCCTCTGTGTTGATGAGGCCACACCTGGAGTACTGGGTGAGGTTGTCTTTAAGTTCCCTAAGGGAGGATGCAAAGAAGACAGAGCCAGGCTCATTTCAGTGGTGCCCAGTGCCAGGACAAGAGGCAATGGGCACAAAGCGGAACGAACACAGGAGGTTTCCTCTGAACACCAGGAAACACTTCTGTGCTGTGTGGGTGATGGAGCACTAGCACAGGTTGCCCAAAGAGGCTGTGGAGTCTCCTCCTTGGAGACCTTCAAAGACCATCTGGACATGGCCCTGGGCAGCCTGCTGTAGGTGTCCCTGCTGGAGCAGGGGTTGGGCCAGATGGACCCAGAGGTCCCTGCCCACCTTGACCAGCCTGTGGTTCTGTACCGCTTAAAGAGGACTCTGCCTTCGATGCTAAACCTGTGGTTGGCCTTCAAAGAGAACATCTCTGCAGGGAAGCAGCTATCCCCGAGGGGCTCAGCATTAGTAACCAGTGCTTCTGGCCTCTTCTGGAGGAGGGGAAGGTGTAGTCCCCAGCAGCACGCAGGATTTGTGCCAGTGTCACGGATTACTGATGCTGCTGCTTTGATTCTGTAAAGCCTCAAATCTTGTTTCAGTGAGAGTTGTGTTGCGTGTATCCAAAGCTGTGCACACACTGGCGAAATCCACTTCCCTAAAGTGCTTTCTGGTCATGGTTTACATTCTCCCTCGAATGACTCACAGATGTATTTATATATATATATTTTAATCCCATTAGTTACATGGTGGGCTAGCAGACTGTGGTTTGAACTGGGTCTGTTTAATATTTTACTTCACAAACAAGCTGGTGATAATGTGAGGAGCAGGAGGGGGGAAGGTTTATAGTCCAAACACCCAAGGGATGATCGTGTCTGCTTCCTCAGTGCATTAGGTTTGTGTGTCCAAGTTTTGGTAGCAGGAGAGCTGCAGAGGTGGCCTTTGCGAAAAGATGCCCCCACGTTAGACACAGCTCCCACACAGACCCACTGCTGGTCAAAGCTGAGCTGATCAGTGAAGCTGAAGGTGTCTCTGTGAAAACATATTTAAGAAAGGGTAAAAAAGGCTGTGTAGTAGATGTTTTCTCACAGTGAGAAGTGAGGGAAAAAACGAGAAACGACCCTGCAGGCACACATGCCAGTGGAGAAGGAGGGATGGCTTGAGCAGAGATTCCCCTGCAGTCCCTGAGGAAGACCATGGAGAAGCAGATTGTCTCCCTCCAACACACGGAGGACTGGTCTGGAGCAGATACCCACGCTGCAGCCCCTGGAGGACCCCACAGTGCAGCAGGTGGATGTGCTGAAAGGAGGCTGCAGCCTTGGAGAGCCCCTGCTGGCACAGGCCTTGCTGCCTGTGGAGGGCCTCTACTGGAGCAGTCTCCTCATGAAGGTGTGCGCCCTGTGGTATGGTCCTATGCTGGAGCAATTCTGGAAGAACTGCATTCTGTGGAAGGGACCCATGATGGAGCAGTTCATGAAGGCCTGTATCCTGTGGGAGAGATCTCAAGCTTGAGCAGAGAAAGCATGAAGAGGAAGGAGTGGCAGAGAAGAACTGTTATGAACTGACCACAAGCCCCGTTTCCTATCCTCCTTGTGCTGCCGGTGTAGGGAGAGTGAGGCAGAGGAGTCAGGAATGAAGGAGTGAGGTTGAGCGTAGGAAGGAGGAATTTTATTTAAAAAAAATATTCTTTTAGTTCTGTGTTTCTCACCAGCCTACTCTATTTTTAATTGGTAGTAGATTATTCTTTCCCAAGTCAAGTCTGTTTTTCATGTGATGATCATTGGTAAGTGATCTCCCTGTCCTCCTCCTCATCATCTCAATTCACAAGCTTTTGCATCTTGTTTTCTCCCCCCTGTCCTGTTGGGCAAAGGAAGGGAGAGAGCAGCTGGGAGGGGTCTGTCAGCCAGCCAAGACCAACCCACCAGACCCACCAGCACGGCCATGCAAGGGTAATAAAAACCTCTAGTCTCGGTGAGAGTGAGTAACTAGCACCCCTGGACATGCAAAATTCCCTGAATGGATCTCCTGATAACACAGTGATGTTTTCCTCCAATGGTTGATCTTCTCCAAGAAAACCTCCCCCTCCTTTGTTATGCTCGATGCTGACTCAATTATATGGCATTACTTACTGAAGGAGTGACACTCTGTCAACAGAAACAGATCAGTTCATTTTACAGTAGTCTGAGTTTGAGGTTTTCTCACTCAAAAGGACACTGAAGCAGTAGCTGTTACTTACAAAGTGAGTGGAAGTCCTTCTTGTGTCATTGGAAAGGATTGTTTTGAGTTGTGTCGATAGAAAACTTTATTCTCAGGGTTAGTTACATGTTCTTTGAAGGAAGAACAATTGATCCTTCAGTATGTATTTGCAGCATTATTTCATTTTAAGACGAGTGAAAAGGGAATTAATGCAGGTTTGAAGGTAATTGAAGTTGGAAACTTCTGCAGTCTAAACAACATGTATGCATTCCCTGTGGGTTTTACTTAAACATTGACTATGAGAAAGTAATGAGGCAGCATGTAGCCTCCAGGAAGCATTTCTGGTTATTTTTTATTTGTCAATGAATCATGTACAGTAACAGCCATTCTTCTTCCTATGCGGGGTTAGACGGACATCTTTATGGTATTCTTTCCTCATCAGCCTTAGACAAATGTTGTAGAGTCAATATGGGTGTCAATATGGGTGTGTTATTCTAACCCATCTTTGGGAAGAGATAAACTTTCATAGAATTATGACTTCTGATTCACCAAACGGATGTGAAGCCAAACCAGAACAGAGCATGAAAACGTGCTGCAGTTGCTGCTGTTGCTCTGTAAGAAGTCCTTAACTTGCTGTTCAGAAGGAAGGTGACACAAACAGCCCTTTTTGCCTTCTAAATTGCTGAAGGAAAACTGACTGAGTTACTCAAACAGGGTTGCCTTTCTAATTTTGCTGTTTTTTTTTTTTTTTAAATATGGTTAAATTAGTGCTAAACACAAACATTTTTCTTCCTCGGGTCAGGATATACTTCACCATTTTAACTACGATTTTCCATAGTCAGCTACCAATGGTGTTTATAGATTCTCATTGATAGAGTTGGGTCGTGTGCTCCTTTGTAGAGAATTCCTAGCACAGTTGGAAGCACAACTCCACTCTGGGTCATTCATAAGAATGGGAGTTACATAGTTGCAATACTGGTGAAGTGATGGATGTGTGAAGTGATTTGGAAAAATGTCTTTACAGGTTGGTTAATATTATTTCAGCAGCTTCTGTGTGATTTATTATCTCTGTTCCTCTCCTCTAATATCACCTAGACATCTTTTAAATAGATAGAGTCCCTGAAGTCACACCTTTTAATTGAAGAAAGATGGTGAAAGAGAGAAGTGGAAAAAAAAAAAAAGTCATTTAATTAGCTCTAGAAAATGCTTTTCTTTTAGAAAGGTGTTTTTCATACTGCTCTGTATAATCCCAGAGTGTTTCGCAGTTAAACTCCTCATAGCACTTCTCAGGCTTAAGGTCACGGTGTTGTAAACAGTGAGAGAAGCCTTGCTTGCAAGTATGAATTGCTGCCTTCCCTGTTGTCTGAAGATTTTCAGTAGTGTTATTGTCCTTTAGGCACAAGAAACTTGGCTTCAAATTTGAATCTCCTTTTCACACCCCTGCTTCTACTGGCTTCAGTGGATTTTTTTCTCCTAGAGCAAACATTAGAGGAATGAAACGTAAGAGAAGTGTGACAGCAACAAGAGGTACGTGACTTCCCACTTCAGACTGTGTTGACTTGCTGTTGATTTTGAAAAAGCTTCAGCACATGTAAGTCCCAGGGACTTTAAACATACGTTTAAATCAAATATGTGTGTAAATTGAACTTGTAGTAGCTGTATGTGTAAACTAGAATGAAAAACTGCATGGAACTTGTTCCACCTATGAAAAATAACAGAGGATTTTACCAGCATATGTTGACTTAAAATGGTCTTTTGATGAAATTCCAGGTAAAGAGCATACGTGTTTATCTTTAGGTTTAGCCTAGAAAGAAGAAAGGAAAAAAAGAAAGGACCTTCTGGCAATTATGATGAACTAAAATCTTCCATGATGGTACTGAACTTTGATATATGGTTAAAACTTTAAATGGAAAATACTTTATATAGGAAAATGTTTTATGTTTATCCTGAGATGGACTTTTTGTGCAGAAAAAAAAATATAGGAAAAGAGAGGACATATTATTGACCTAAAATGAACTCTACTGAAATTAATATGCCCAAGTAACTATGAAGAATGTGGCTCCCATTTCTGACTGCAAGGTATTTTGTAAGGTAGGTGACATGAAAACAGGATATGGTGCTGAACACTAGGGTACAAAAAATACGAGATTTTCTTCCAAAGCAAAAAGAGATTGAGAAATTTGGATAGGGATTTGTTTCACTTAACCTTTCCCATGTGTGATGTAGGTGTCTGTAGCGGAGGTAGACATCCAGGAGCTTGTCAGTCAGCGGGCACTTTCAGGGCATGACTCATCCCATAGCACTTCAGATGTCTAAAACAGACCGAGTAAGTTGTGTCATGTAAATGTGTATTCCTTTCTGTCACTTTAACCACACGCCAGCATGCATCTGGCTGGAGACCAGCTGGCTGGAAATGTGCACCTAAAGGTACTGGGGAGATGAATCTGCCCCAGAAGTGACAACAATGATAACTCTGAAAGAAACACTTTGCAGAAAATACCAGCAACTTATCTATATAATCAGAATAATTTGAGAGTGTTTCAGAAAAGCTAAACAATCATTTTAAGGCACTTTTAAAATCCCTAAGTACAGGGGATGTTTTTATCTTTAGTTGAGAAAAGTAGAACAAGGACAATCAAAGTAATTGTTTTTCCAGTTTCCTTTTATTTTTTTTTTTTTTGGTGGGGTTTCCTTGTTCTTTTTTTTCCTTCCCAATAATAATTTATTAATTTATTCTATGATTCTCATCACTCCTTCTGCAAATACGATTCTTCATTTTTAAGTATGTGTGTGCTTGTTCCTATTTGGCTGGACTTTTTTCCCCCAGAGTAACATACAACGCACTCCAATTCCTGGAGACAAATCTACTCCTAGAAGCAGCTTGCTTGGATTTCAGTTGAGAAAGTGCTGTGGGGTGAATGGAACAAACATGCTTATGCCCTGTAAAGTCTATTCAGTTTGCACTGTTCTGGGGGCATGCTGCTTCTGCTAGCCAACAGTTACTAGCACCCTGCCTTCCTGGCTACTACATTTTATTGTGAGACCCTCATGTCCAGGAAGCAGCACAGCAACATACCAGCAATACGCTCAGAAGAGCATGAGTAATCCCTGGTGTCTGAGAACAGAATTAGAATGAGCAACCCTGTGAAAAGCCAGTAATTCCTCCTTATTTCAGCCTCTGCATCTTCTGAGTCACACTTCAGGTGATGCTGGTACTCTAAGGTCAGTAGAAAAAGAGATCTCAACTTAAGCACAGCTTAAGGTTGCCCTACCACTGCTGGGCAAAATACTTGACCATTTTAAAAGCCCTTTTAACAAATGCAACTGTTAATACAAGGGGAGTTTGCATGGGCAGAATGGCTTGCCTCGCTGCTGACTTGGCCCTTATATTTGTTAAGCTCTGCTCCAATAATCTCACTTCACAAAAAGCGTCCTTAACTGGCAGTGGGAAAAAATGCAAAGAAACTGCACATAGGATGAAAAAAGCTCTGAGCTTGAATGGAACTTGGAAAATATTTTAGTGTCTGCTTTGCCCAGGCATTTGTTTTGGCTGCTGTGGCTGCAGCAGTGGTGATGGGATTCTGTGGAATTTTTCTTGAATTTGATTTTTGGGTGAATGTTCCCCAAGTTCAGCCATTTCCATTGCAGGACAAAAGCCAAGCTCTAGAAAGCAAATGTTGGTCTTTTGGCAGACCTGACCATGGCTACCTGCTGCAGGACTTACTGATGTTTCCTCTGAAGTCAGTGACATTGTCCTGGGCAATGCTGGACCACTGGCTTTGATCCAGTGCAGCTGTTGATCACAGGGGACACAGGTGTAAGTATGCATCACATCTAGAAATCACATCCTCCAAAGCAAAGCTTAAAAAATTACTTCTGTGCCTAACTCCTCCAAGTATTTTAACCAACAGCCTTGCAATTAATATCACAGTGGTCTTGCAACTGTCAACCACTGGTTTTCCTTGTAGGTATTACTTTAATCTTGAAATAAATCCTACATTGCTTCTTCTAATTGCTTCTCCTGAATTTAGTTAAGTCAAAGGTATGCTTGTCCTTTCATGTATCTCATTTGACTTAACAATGATCATGTATTCTGCCACCTTTAAATCAAGCCAATTCTACAACAGAAACAGCATTGTGAAGCCATGTAGTTGTACAGAGCTGTTCTTGTTTTTAGTAGACACGAGGATATTCGTCAAGTCTTGTCAGTGAACCGTTGCTAATCTTGGTGTGCTTGCAGACCAGGCACGTGTCTTGCTGGCAAAGATGTTTCTTGCAAGCAACTCTTCTACAGGGGAGCTTCCTAAAGCTTGCCAGGATGTTTTTCTCCTACTAAGGATAATAATAATAAATAGGTAAAAATAATGACAAATAATAGATAATGATAAAGGTACCACATGCATTTCAAAGACGGGAGTAGCTCCATATTTAGACCTGGATAAACTGTTCTGCTCTTCAGGTTAAACTCTCCATGGAGAAGGGAAGAATCTACTCTCATTACAGGACAAAACTACTTGTGAGTTTTGAGAGGAAGGGAGGAAGGTGTAATTCCTCAATGGACAAATAAAGCACAAAACTGAACTATGGTCTTTCAGGTGAGGTGGAGACAACCACACCTTTCAGATGTGACCGTTCAGATAATACACGTTGCATCCTCAGAAATACTGCCTCTCATCAAAACCTGGCTTGCATTACCTGGGAGACATGCGGTCCAAGAAGCCATAAACTTGTTTTGTCTAGAACAAAGCCAGATGAAATCATTGGGAAGAAGCAGGCTGGGTAGCAGAGTGGCACTTAGTACAACATATTTTAAACTGGAAAATGATAACCTTTATATTCCTAGGGAAAGACACCGGAGATCTACTTGGAACCAAGAGGAAGATACTGCAAGAATTTAGTAGGTTGCTCTGGTTATAGAGGCATTAAGGCATTACCTAACAAAAGGAAAGCTGAAAAAAATCAGGTGAGATTTGTGTGTTTAAAGTAATTTCTCTATGATTCTAATTAATCTGCTCCTGCTCAGCAATAAACAACTGCTCACCCTGGCTAAATCAAGCTACACTGCTGCATCTGTTACTTCCTGAGATGTTGAAATGGCTCTGCTGAGAGATCTCCCATGAGGAGGTGGTGTCCTGATTCATGGTATTTTCTAAGATTCATAGCATTCATGGCACAGCATAGAAAACGTGAGATGCAGGACAAGGTATTTCAGAAACACAGCAGATTCTTCAGCTTTGAGAGAGGAGATGAAGGGGGCAAGACATTTTAATCCAGACAAGATTGTCTTAAATTTTCTCATAGTGATGGCTTCCTGGAGGTGAGTGGCATTTTAGTCATGTTGCAGTGAATTGCTGACTGAGAGACCTGTAGGTAAAAGAGCTTCATCCTACTTTCACTGAAATTAACTGGGGAGGAGGCTTCTCAGTGACTTTTTATGTAAACAGTGAGCATCTTAAAGGACTACTATCATCTGTTAATAGAGTAACATTGCCAAGTACAATCTGACCAATAGGTAATCTCAGGTTGCACTATGGGGCCCTAGAAAGCTGTGAAGTAGGGAGATGCATGCCCATTAAAAATGGATCTTTTTTGTGTTTGACTTCTTCCTTTCAGACAACACAATTTGAGGGAGCTGCTCAAATGAAAGGTCTTCTGACCAGCTGGAATTACTAAAGCAATGTACTTTTTCATTGGTGAACAAAACCCAAGACCTCTCTTTATGGTATCGTTGTTTTAGGCAGAGGAAGTTTAAAAACTATCCTCAGAGTTTAAACAGAGAGACATGTAGGTCGTCCAGAAGATTTACCAATCCATTTAGCTAGACAGCTTCACCCCATGGGGATAAGGGCTGTGATGGGACTGGGTTTCTAACAGTCTAGGGATGTGAGACAGAATCTGAAATTTGCTGTTTCTGTTTCAGATCTGAAGAAGAGCTTGCACACCTAAAAGCTTGTGCATATTCCCCCACTAATATCAGCTGCCCCAACCCATCCCAAGGACATTCCCATAGATGTCACCCTTTGTTTTTAAGAAGATGAAGCTTATCAGTTTAAACAAAGTAACACAGTTGCATAGACACTTATATGTTTCTCACTGACACCGCTATTTTCTAAAGGCTTTCCAGTTCAGATTTCAACGAGCTCTTTAACGTTGGCGTGCTTGCCATTTTTTTGTAAATTGCACTCTGACTTTGCTACACATTGCATTTCTGTCTGTGCTGCTATTCAGCTGCGGTTTTGTTATTTTTAGAGCTTTATCAATAAATAGCGATGTGGGCGGTTTTGTTTGTTTGTTTTCTGTTAAGCTTTTCTGTTACACAAAATAATCTACAAAACGCTGTCTGGACTCTTTCTGATGTCACTGGCATCTGGTTCTTAAGCTCTTAAGTCTTTCTTTCCAGAACTCTCTTGATGCTGAGACTATTTTTGTTCAGAGATACTGAACACAGGATATTGTCATGAGAATGGTAGGTGATCACACCTACAGCACAATCCAAGGTCTCCCTGCTGCTCTGCAGCTGCTAAACCTTCCACTCAGAGGTATGCTTTAGAAGTGTCTGAGCTGTGCCTTATATCTGTTAGAAAACTTGGCAACCGTCTGGAAATACAACTGCATTTGCTTGTGTTCCCTTTTATGCTCTTTTCTGTAGGAAAACCAAAGCACAGGTGTCTTAACCTCAAAAAAAAAAAATAGTATAAAAAGAAAAAAAAAAAGCTGCTGTATTTCATTGTCCTAATTCATCAGACATTAGAAAGGATGCAAGGATATCATAGCTTGAAATTTGCATAGATGCTGCAAGCACGAGCATGAATGTTAAGCTTCTAATTGCCAATGTATGCGATGAAGGTACTGCCTTCACAATGTTCTGTTGATAGTAAATGGCAACACAGCTGCTGCTGCTTTTTTTTTTCCTGCTACATTTTAAAAATGCTACATCATTCCATCAGAGGATGATATCCAGAAAAAAAATAATAAATTAACTACTATTAAGCCACACTGAGCAACTGACCACCTTCTCTAGCAGCATGAAGCATTTCTCTCCTCACGTGTTTCTTGCCTGAATGTTGAGTTTGGGGCTTCTGCCTTCATCCCTCGGTGTCGTAGCCACGTTCCTGGATACAGTCCAGTTCTTCCTGTTAAAACACTGCAGCTGCTATTGTGCTGCAGCCTACGTATTGACGGACGCATACTGAAATGCCAGGCTGTGCTTCTGGTTGACTTTGGTTGACGGACTTAAAGAACCGTCACTTTGATGTGTTACAGATTGAAAGTACTTCTCTTTATCTAGTGATTTTGGTACAAAGCTTTTGCGTTACATTTGAGGTATGGATTTAAAAGAGAAAAAAATCCATTTCAAGTTTCCTTTAGATTAGGATGACAGGAAAAATTGTCACTGCATATCAAAACTCCTTAAAAAAAATCTACAGAAAGTAAGGAAATTGAATATTTTCTAATACCAGCAACTTCAGGCCAAGCCTACATGATCTACTGTTAAAAGTGTTGAGACAAATGGTTTATCCTTTAGGTAAAAGCCTTTTAATGGGCTGAATGGAAAACCCCAATGACTTTACATGTTTCTGTCACAACTACTCAGGAAAGAATACTCATACTTGTTTGTTTTTGTTTCTTTTCTGGCTTAAAATGTGTTTTATCCCACTTGCTTCCTAGCCTCTGGCTTTGGGCTGGGTCTGTTTGGGGCTATTTTCATTCCAAAGACCCCTTCCCTCCCAACTTGCTTTGGAAGAACGGACAGAAAGCTGGAGAAAAAAATCCTATTACGTATCACAGAATCCCAGAATGGTTTGGGTTGGATCTTAAAGCCCACTCAGTCCCACCCACTGGGTCAAGCTGCCCAGGGCCCATCCAACCTGGCCTTGAGCACCTCCAGGGATGGGGCACCCACAGCTCTCTGGGCAGCTGTGCCAGGGCCTCACCCCCCTCTGAGTGAAAAATTCCCTCCTAATATCTAATCTAAATCTCTCTTAGTTTAAAAGCACTCCCCCTTGATGCTTAAGCAAAACGAGAAGCGGCATCACGTCAGTCCTTGTGAGTGGCGGGAGGACAGCTGGAGTGGTTTGAACTGCACCAGGATGACGCTGACAGGCTGGTTTCACTCTCAGGCACACTTTCCAATGCCTGTCCCAGTCTGAGCAAGTGGACAGCCCCGCTTTGGGAGCCCTGCGTGGGGCCAGCGCTGGGAGCCCTGTGCAGGCCTCAGTGCTGCTGCAGCAGCCCTGCGTGCAGCCCATGGCCGAGGCTGGGGCATGGCACGAGGAGCAGAGGGCCTGTGCAGACACCATGGTGCATGGGCACGGTGTGCGGGCATGGTGGGACTTTCAGTCCTGCTGCACCGCTCTGTGCTCCCCAGTGCACGGCCCTGTGCCTCGTGGTGGCTGCTGCCCACCTACCCACCCACCCGCCTGTCCTGGGATGTTTGGCGTGGGGGACCGTGGGCCTTTCCTGGCCGTGGAGCAGAGCACTGAGCTGGTTTGCTGGGAGAGCAGGAGCCCCGCAGTTACGCCCGAAGCCCTTTCGCTTCTGGCGTGCCAGGTGGCAGTGTTTCCGCTGGGGATGATGCAGCGCTACTGGAAGCCAGCGGCCGTTATCAACATTCACCGCTACTGCTCGGGACAGCGCAGCGGGGCGGGAGAGCCGCGCCTTACGTAACGCCGGGGGAGAGGGGCGTTCGTGGGGATGAGCAGAGGGACGCGCGCCGCGGGGCCATAACGAGAGGCAGAAAACGTTCCTCCACNGTCACGCCCAGCGCAGGCATTAGCGCCCCCCGGAGCGGGGCGCGGGTGCCCGGGCATCCTCCGGCGCAGCGGCGGCGGCTGCGGGCGGCTCCGGGCAGCTCCTCCCTTCCTCGCCGGCTGCGAGCCTGAGGCAGGCGGCGCGCCGCCGGGCAGCGCCATGAAGCCGGCGGTGCTGGAAGTAATGAGGATGAACCGGGTGTGCAGGATGGTCCTAGTCACTTCCGTGGGCTCCTTCATCCTCGTCATCTTCTATTTCCAAAGTACGTTGCACCCAGGTAGGGCTCCGCCGCTCGCGCCGCCGCCGCAGGTGCGGCCGCCCGGGAGGAAACTTTGTTGGGGGTTCGGTCGGGTTCTGCCGTATTGCGCCGTGCCCGGGGCTGCGCCGTGCGGAGGGAGCGAGCAGACGGATGCGGATCTCGCTCCGTGGCCGCCGGTTGCGAGCGGCCGTCCCCAAAGTTCGGGGTGCGGGCGGAGCGCTCGGTGCTTCCTGTGGTTCCCTCGCCGTGCCGGGACCCCGGCGCCTCGGAGCGGGCTCTGCACCCACCGGTACCGCTACCCCCTGCTGGGCTGCTCCGTGCCCAGCCCCGGCTGGAGCGGCGTTCGTGTCCGACCCGGCGCCGTTGGGTTCATTCATTGCGTCCCACCGGCAGCGCCGCTTGGGTGCGCGTTTGGGAAATTTGGCCCGTCTCGTTTTTTTTGTTTTTTTTTTTCCCTCCTAGTTTTGGGTTGTACCGCTGGAGTGAGAAGTCAGCCTGCAGTAGGCGAGGGAGTGAATGAAATATTTCACTGCGAATTCTTGCATGTGTGGCAGATCGCCTTCAGAGACTTCTCTCGGTGCACCCTGTAGTTAGCTGCCGATGATTTCGGCTTTACAGCCGTGCTGTTGTGGAGCTGTAAGGAGTGTGAGGTTCAGCACAACTCAGGGGATTCACCGTGCGCTGAGGTGGGAGTGGGATGCTGTGATTTCACGAGAGGGAGCAAATCTGGACCCGTTTTCTGTTTGATGCATGCTTAGGTTGTGTGCATGGAGCAGAACTGGGAATAAATGCAATCAGAACCCATCAGTCTTTGTTGTACCTTCTGAACATCGCCAATTCCACGCTTTTTTATTTTAAATGTAGGCTACTTCTGTGATGGAAACAACTAGAAATCAACACAGCTCTACTCTAGAGTGATCTGTCATGCGGTTGTTAAGTTTGCCTGTGATTAGTAAAGCTCAAACAGCTCCCTTCGCCGTGTATCTGCTGGGTGTTAGCATCTTGTGGTGTGAGTGGAAGGCTGCTGGGGCATCCTGGTAGGGACACAGTCAACTTGCAAGAGTGGCATGCACAGGAGCACAGCAGTCTGGGAGATAAAAAGTATCCTTGTTTTCCTAGGCGTCAGTAACTCCCCTTGATAGGTATCACTGCATTCTCCGGAGCTCTGGCAGAGTGCAGGTCTGGTGGGATGGGATGCATTAAAACTTTTGGAGGTATTGGCTGATGCTCCTTCTGTAGAGGAGGGTGTTTGGCATTTTAGCTGATCGGCACAGCAGCGTAAGGTAGGTGCCTTGGTGTCAGAATTGGCTGAGAAGTTTCTGCCCAAGCTTTTTGGATGGAAAGTAAGGTGTTAAGCTGCTCACAAAGCATCAGTTTCTGATTCAAAATCTGGCAGTTTCTTGGTCCCCTCAGTTCTCTTGGTTAATTTTAGGGAACTCAGTCTCTGTCTGCAGAGCTTTCCAAACCATTTTGGGTGTGAGACAATGAAGGTGAGGATGCTGGAATGCCATTGAACGATGAGCCTGACCATGCTCAGGGACAATTCCTCAGCTGATGGGTGGGCATTTTTGACGTTAGAAGGTCTGAACGTAGACCTTGTAGTTGTTGGTTGTATGAAGTTGTTCCAGCACAACAACGAACTCCGCTGGTGGATTTTTCCATAGGGGTAAATGATGGTTAATGAAAGACCTCATTAGAAAAACAAATAGAGAAGGGAAGGTGAGCTCACCCTTACCTTTGGGATAGAACATGATGCCGTGTCCCTCCGCTGTATCTCAAATACCAGCATCATGGAGGGCCGTTAGGTGCTTTTTAACACATCCTTTTTTTGGCTCTGTATCAATTCTTGGGAAGCTGGCGGCAGATGTGCTGTCCCATGAATGTGTCTTGACGTGGCATGGCTCTCGGCAGAAGTGGCCCATTTGCTGGGGGAGCCCTCCCCAAAGGCAGGGGTTCCCCTGGCAGTTGCTGGTGGGGAGAGGTGGGCAGTGCTGCTCTGGTGCTCAGGGCACAACCGAGAGAAGCCAGGAGATGATGCTGGCCCTGGTGGCTTGTTTGTGGAGCCAGCTCACTGTTTGTTCCCGAGGGAGGAAATGGCAGGGGGGACTTGTGTGTGTTTTCCTGTTGTCTGTCTAACCTTCTTCTGAAGGAAAAAGGCAAAATCACCCACTGAGACAACAAAAATTCTTCAGTGCTTGCTATTACTGGATGGGGATTTTCCCAGGTCCTTGCTCAGAATGTTTCTCTCTTTGCTCCTGTGCCACGGGCTGTCTGCAGAGTGAATGCAACCCAACGACTGCTCCGTGCTCCTGGATACTGTTTGCATGCAGTGGTTGACCCTGGGGTTTTATGATGGCTCAGCACAGCCCTCAGCCCACCTGCGCTCCCCTGCAGACAGCCCAGCAGCTGCGGGTGGGATGGTGCTGGGGTGCATGCGGGGGCTGCTCGGCTGGGCTGGGCTGGGGTCGGGCTGAGTGCTGGGATCTCTCAAGATGGAAGACTCCGTGGGAAGGCAGAGTGATAGCGTCTTTACCTTAGGCGCAGTTATGGAACGACTTACTCCAAACCTGATTTTTCTTTGCTTTGTTGTCACTGCAGACGGGAATGTTTTTGCTCCCTTTCTCATCTCCTGTTTTAGGCTTTCACAGTTCCCTGTGGTTGCTGACACAGGTCGGGTCCTCGGGCTGGCTCCTGCCCGTGACCTGCAGAACAGGGCTGCCTGATGGGCAGCTGCTTGTTCTCACAGCCTGCTGATGCTTACCTTTGTTCAAATGTCAGAACAGCTCAGATCACACCAGAATTTTTTTTTTCTTTGTCTGAGGATGACCTTGTTAATAGTTTTGATGGAAGATTCTGTTTGAAAATCAATGCGGCGGTCTCCCATCTTGCAAGTGATCCACGCTTCCTCACCCCTGCTTATGAGGGGGAAGGAGCAGTGAAGAGCAGTGGGTGCGTTTCTTTGATGGACCCCGTACACTGCCTTTAAATTATTCCGTTTGGGATGCTGAGAGATGGAGCTCATCTGACAGCCACAAGGATCTGGCACTCATTTAATTGCATGTGCTGAAATCTGTCCCTGGTTGCAGGCAGGAGCCCCGCTGTGTGCCTGCCAGAGGGCCCCGCTGTGTTCTTTGTCATGGTCCCTCTGCACTTTTCACTGATTTCCGTGGGACTGCAAGGCCAGGGTGTGCAGAGCTGCTCAGGTCCCTGCTCTCGGAGGTACCAACAGGCTGGAAGTGCTCTGAGTGAAGAGTTAAGCTGTTCTGTGTCTTCCTAAAGTCGTCCTGGTTAGTGAATATTGGGCCCGGCAGAAGGGCACCTTAGGTACTGTCTCAGTGCATGGGAGTGCAGCTTCTTTGCAACAACTACTTGCTGACCTTAGGAAATAAAAATCTGTTTCTGAACGTATTAGAGCCAAAATTGCCTGGCATTGTCCACAGTAATCATAGAATCATAGAATGGTTCAGGTTGGAAGGGACCTTAGAGATCATCTTGTTCCAACCCCCCTGCCATGGGCAAGGACATCTCCCACTAGACCAGGTTGTTCAGAGCCCCATCCAGCCTGGCTTTGAATACTTCCAGGGAGGGGGCATCAACGACTTCTCTGGGCAACCTGTTCCAGTGTCTCACCACCCTCACTGTGAAGAATTTCCTCCTTATATCTAGTCTAAATCTACCCTCTTCCAGTTTATAACCATTACCGCTTGTCCTGTCATTATCTATCCTTGTAAAAAGCCCCTCCCCAGCTTTCCTGTAGGCCCCCTTCAGGTCCTGGAAGGCTGCTATCAGGTCCCCCCGCAGCCTTCTCTTCTCCAGGCTGAACAGCCCCAACTCTCTCAGCCTGTCCTCGTAGGGGAGGTGCTCCAGCCCTCTGATCATCCTCGTGGCTCTCCTCTGGACCCGCTCCAACAGCTCCACATCCTTCTTGTGTTGGGGGCCCCAGAACTGGACACAATGCTCCAGGTGAGGTCTCACGAGAGCAGAGTAGAGGGGCAGAATCACCTCCCTCGACCTGCTGGCCACGCTTCTCTTGATGCAGCCCAGGATGCGGTTGGCCTTCTGGGCTACAAGCGCACACTGCCGGCTCATGTTGAGTTTCTCGTCAACACACACCCCCAAGTCCCTCTCCTCAGGGCTGCTCTCAAGCCATTCTCCGCCCAGCCTGTATGTGTGCTTGGGATTGCTCCGACCCAGGTGCAGGACCTTGCACTTGGCTTTGTTGAACTACTAAATGCTGGTTTATCAGAATGTTTATTACTCCACAGTTAGTTTCTACAACATAGATTTTTATAAGCTTTCAATGGTTTTATTACTATTAATTAATACTGGGAAAACTGTGTGCTGACTTCCATAGCATTAAAACTCTGCATTCACGGGCATAAAACTGTTGTGGCTTGGCTGAAGTCTAAATTTCTCGGAGATAAAAAGTTGGCGTGAATGGAAACTTTTTTTTTCCTTTAGAAATAGATACAGCAATATGGAGCAGTATTATAGATATGTATATATACAATGAGTATATATACTTATTGCTTTTTAGGAAGAAAGCCATCCAGTTGATCAGGTGCAACTAGCACGTCGATTTTTTTTGTCTCTGTATAGAGTGTTTTTCTGAATTCTCGAATTGTTTCCATCGTTTTTTGGTGTGTCAGTACTTTATCTTGTGATGTGCCACATAACTAACTCTAAAAGTGGTTCAGGGCTTGGAAGAAGTTAGCTCTACATTCCCCTTCCCAAAGCCAGCACTCCTGTGTTCTGTTCGACTCTGCTGCCAGACGTACTGCATCAAACCCTGCCCGACAAAGCTGCCTCGTTGTCCTTGTGTGAATGTCATTCTAGAACAGTTTTTTCCTCTCTAGCCTTTTGGGCTAATGCATATGTATTATGTATCAACTCCTGGGTGATCCTGAGGGAGTTGAGAACAGGGCTGGGGACACGAGGGTTGGAATCTGATGGTTTTTCTTGCAGACTGTTCCTGTTGTTCCAGGCGAATGTTTGGATTCTGTGTGCGACTTGTCTAAGTGTCAACATACATAACATCAAGTGTGGGTGTGTGGCTGAAAGGTTGTGCTCAAATCGATGAAGGGAAAGGCTCCTGTTCCTTTCACGTTAAGAAAACAACATTGGATTTGGGAATTTTGTATTTGTGCAGAGCTGACGTGTCAGGGATAAAGACAGCTGAATGTCCGTGGTAGGTTGTTTAGATTCAGTAACACACTGCATTACGAGGATAATGCTTCAAAGCACGTTCATATTTCTGTTGGATGTTCCTGTTCCCCGTGGAGCCCATTCATGTAAGACCTTTGTGGATGAAGGAGGTATTTGTCCTTAAAGTAGTAATTCGAACCGCGGAGTTTGGTTAATTCCTTCTTATTTGTGTTTCTGTATCCAAGTCATAGATAACGTCCTTTTGTTGCGGGCAGAATGCTTGCGTGTGACAAAGTGCTGTTGCTGGCACGAGCCTCGTGCTCTAAGTACGAGATGAGACCACCAGAGACTGCAGCGAATCAACAAGAGAATCCAGTTCCTAATTATCTCTGGCTCGTGCCTCCAGACAGAGGGATTTTCTGGGATTCCAATTTTGTCAACGTAATCAGCGGAGGATGCAGCGTGTTCCCCTTTCATGTAATTGTTTGGCACCTGAAGCTGAGGGTTCATGAATAAATCAAAATTCCACTGCATATGCACTTGGACTCCGTGTAGCTGCTTTTGCCTAATACTGTTATCCCCATTTCTCATTCAGTGCCTGACTGATGAGTGGGTTGTGTTGGCTTGCCCTCTCCCCATGCCCTTGGTAAGAAGTTAGGTTGGTGGGGTTCTTGGGGTAGGTCCATTCCCTCCCATCAAGCTGCAGGCGGCACGGGCTTTCCGATGAATGGCCTGCACTCAATTTCAGCTCCCTCCCTGTATTAAAGAAATTTCTTTGCATTGTGAATGTCACAATTAAATACTCAGCTTTTGTTTTAAATGATTGAACTCTTTTTTTGATTGTTTTTTTTTTTTTTTTGCACCTTTCCCAGTGTTTGCAATGAAAGTAGACTGCAGCTTTCCTTTTAACCTTATTAATTTGGCACATTAGAAAAGAAGTCCTAAATGAGGCATTAATATCCAGCTTGTAAAGCATCAGGAAGGAATGTTACTTAAAAGAAGTGAAATTGGAAACTTTGGACTAAAGTCATTAGAGTGTACTGAGTGACATCAAAATTAGATTTGTAATCTAATCTGCCAAGGGAAAGGAAATATTTCAGACCCTGGTTTAAGAAGCTGAGCATGTATAAAATGCCAGCCTGAAACCAGAGGGCTGCACACAAGTGGATGTGCATGCCCACCCATCTTCCCCCCACCCAGGCTGTACTTGACGGCCCAGGTAACCCGAATGTACCAGTGGCTGAAATATGAACCCTTTTCCCTTATGATGGCTGCTGTAAGGAGCGCACATTTCTTCATTGTCAGAAGAAATCCCAGAAGTGTCGAGGGCTTTATGTAGGTTACTGTGTTATTTTTACTAATTGAAACATGTATCTGGTGTGGTTTCCCTGTTGTATTATTTCTTCTCAACTTATTCGGTGTATGGAAACAGGAAGCATCCGACATGAGAGAAATAATGTTTTTATGAATTCTTTCCAAGCTGTGGAAGAACATAAATTTTTATGGGGGTGTCAGCCTGAGTAGCGAGAATGGCCTTTCAAGGTAGCTTTCATGTTGCTTGTGCCAGGTTGTAGACACCGAAGGATGACTTTGCATCCTGTGCTATCAGTCGCTGCTGCAATGGCTTCACACTCCTATGAAAGAGCTTAAGAGAAGGTTCTGGAGGAAACAGAAAAGACAAACAATGCAATCCAGCAGGATTTCTCATGGCACTGATTCCAGGGGCTTGGGGGACCGTAGCGAAATCCAACAAATGGCATGCAGGTAAGCGGACTGTAATATGGGAAAACAGGTGTGAGATGACTGCATCCCGTGGATGTCTGCTCTTAGCTTTCTGCAATGAGAAATAGCTTTGGTTGCAAGGATTTGAGCAAAGTGATCTGTGTGTGGTTTTGTAGGATGGGCGGCCTCCCTCTCTTTTCTGGTAGGTGAGAGAGGAAGCTGTGGTTGTTCTCAGCTGTGCTTGTTCTGCAGACTGTCAGCTGCTGCTTTGCATGTCGTATGCAGGCTGGCAGTCGTTGTCTCAGGCTGAAAGATGCTGTCCTTGGCAATCTTGATACTGAAAGATTGTGTCCCTGTGTCAATTGACTGGGTGGTGGAACATGGATTTTGATTGCTGAGTCCACACAAGGAGTAAAAGGCTCTGAGCTTCGACAAACACGTTGAGCTCTGTACAAAGCAGAGAACTGTGTTTTTCTTGCTTATTTTATATTTAAAAGTCAACACTTGCTATTCAACATCTATTTCTAAGAATGTTCTGAGAACTCAAGATGCATTTTTCCAAACAATAGAAGCTGTGGCCTTCGGGACCCTTGGAGAATAATGCTTTCAGAATTCACTTAAGTGACATACTTTGATTTTCATTCTTTTTTGGTTAATAAATAGTTACATAAGCAGGTCAAAAAGTTTAAAATGGGTAACTTAAAGGGATTTTTGGCTTAGGAAAGGTAGACATCCAATTAAGAAGGTGGTTTTAATTGGATCCTGTAGATGATCTCTCCTGTAATACCTTGTCTTACGGCAAAGAGCCTTTGGTAGTTAAAATCCTTTTAAAGAGTATTTGCATTATTACGCTTTAAAGTTGGTTGGAATGCAGCCAGGACAAAACTGTCTGTACTATCTCGAGTGACCTGAAGAGGAATAGCACATTCTGCACCCACAGTGGTGGGTACCAGGAACCAAATGTGTCCTTCGAGTAAGCTGTGTTTTTACAGACCGTGCTGCAAGTGAGAGTGGAGAATTTATAGTAACTGAGGGGGAGGGCAGTAACACTTCTTAAACGCTTAGTGATTAATAAAATGTGTCAGTTGTGATCTTAAGTCTAAAACTGAAAAAGTTGGTCTTAGTTATGGGTTTGGACTTGGTAAGCTTCTAAAACATATTTGAGTTCCCAGATGGGTATAAATCCTTTGTCTTTGGGGTTAAGTGCATGTATGTGTGCACATAATTATGAAGTTGATGCAACTGCTAATGAAGTGGGACAAATCCACCACTGAATCAGAGTGGCTATTGACACACGTACTCTGCTTGCTAATTATTGCTGTGTTCTATGATCTCCTTGATTTAGGAGTTGTTACAGGGAGCAGGATCAGTCAGCTGGACATTGCGCAGAGTTCCTACTCCCATTGCACTGGCAGTCGTAATGGACCGTGCCTGCTGATCTCTCCCTCATGGCTTTCCTCCTTCTCTTCCCACAGCAGAGTTGGTGGTCCTCTGCAGCAAGTCTGGGGAAGCTCAAATGGGATGAACACAGCTGCCTGCTGGGCTGTTGGGTTTGGGGTTTTGTTTTGGGCAAGCCATAACGTTTTATGGCTACTCTTTTCTGAAAGAAGTACATTGAGGGAATGGTTTGAATGTGTTGGTAGACTGACTGCATGAGGTCTGCATGATTGCCTGGAGGAGTCAATGGTTGCTTTTCAGTTGATTTCAGTGAGCACTGGGTCAGATCTACTGTATCAGAACAGAGGCTTTCTGAATAGCATGAAGGGCATACATCCCCTGTGGTGTGGTAGCAATATGGGATTGCAGGCTTGGGTGGAGCTCTGAGCTATAAATCTGGGTCGGCTCCATTGAGCTGATTATATTAATTCTGGATCAAAGCTACTATAACGAACAGCAGAATTTGTTCCTCCTACAGAGCAATATGCAGCAGAATAACGGCTTTGCTTTTCTGTCTCTTTTTCTACTTTCTATTTATTTGTCCTTCACAGAGTACTTTTGCATTCAAGGAAATAGTGGCTTTTTTCCCCATAGACATACATGCTTAAAGTATTGAATGAAGGGACTGTCTGTTTTTATTAGGTTTCAGTGGAAATGACACTGACAGATCACTTAGATCACCATTAGCATGCAGGCCGTCAATATGATTGAAGTTCTCTGGTCTTGCTGTAAGAACTTCTCCATCCCACGCAGAAAAGGCTATGAATATTTCTGATGCGACAGCAGAAGTATAATTGCGTTAAAGTGGGGGAAAAGTTGGGGCTTCTGTAGCTGTTAACTATTTTGAGATAAAACTCTTTTGAGATAATAAATGAGCTGAAATGGATAATAGAAGACAGTCATGATTTAATTAAAATTGCGTTCATATCTCGCTGCCTTGATACAACTTGCTTTTTTTCTACAGAACGCATCAGTTTTTCTAATGAGTCTTCCCACATTACCTCAACTTTCCTCAATACTTTTCTCGAAATGCTCGAGAATGGAGAAAGAATAATTTTGCAGAGTGTGCCAGGACAGTTAGCAAAACAAAATGTGCGTGGGGCCATTGTGTCTGAGTGATTAGTAATGCACAGTCTATACATTAGTATAATGTCAGTGACTTGCAGCCTCATCTATCTCAAGAATGCTGTAACCGCTGTGGTAACACATTGCTGTGAGAACTCTTTGTGCGACTAGAAATGTCTCATTCCCTCCTGTGTGGTTGGGCATCGAGGGAAACAGGCCCTAATTCTTGCCTGTCCAAGCTAGTGTGGGTTGTTTCCCATTGCCAGTCTTCACATTTACTTTTTTCCTTCATTTTTGTTTGCTTTGTGCTTTCTAGACCTTTTGCTTGTTACTACGTTCATTGGGATTTGGGATTTGATGTCAATAGAGACCAAGAGGGGTTTCTTTCATGTTCCCTTTCCAGAACATGAGGAGATCTTTTTTGTCATCAGACTGTACCTCAACTGCTTTTACCTTGCCAGAATAGTTTATGCCTAGCGTACTTTTCCAGCATTGTGAAAGCTGCTGAATGTGAACCAACGTGTTGTACAAGGGCTGCTCCAAAGCTGTGCCTCCTATTTCATTATGTTGGCCCACGACATCAGGGGCGAATGTTGGTGGTATGGCAGCAGAGGCTGAACTTTCCCACCCATGTTCGTTCCATGCTGTTGCCGTGTGACAGATGGCAGCAGAGGGGCACTGACACAATGGCGTCTGACATGGGAGTGCGGGTGGAGCAGAGGGGTGGAACTGAATTCCTCCATGTGGAAAAAATGGCACCCACTGACATTTGAGTGCTTACTGAATGTTTGTGGAGACCAAACAGTGGACGTGAGCCCAGTGAGGCAATGGGTGGTGCATTTCAGTGGTGGTGACAGCGATGTGAAAGACAAGCCACACTCCGGTCAGCCACGCAGACTTTTTTTATGAGCATGGCAGGCAGGCTCTTGTTCATTACTGGCAAAAATGCATAGCTAATGGTGGTGACTATGTTGTAAAATAGTGTTCTGTAGCTGAGAATGTGCTTGATCAAATAGTGTTATTGTGCTTTTTGTATCTCTTGTGGTTTTCATGGAAATAACAGGAGGCATTACTTTCAGAGCAACCTACGTGTATTAGCTAATGGCAAGTCTTTCTTGCTATTGCTGCAGTTTAACTTTTTCATTGGCAGCAAGCTAGGACTGCTGTTTCTGGAAGTCCTTGAGAGTTTGGGCCTAAGTCTACTACTTCTGATAGAACCAAAGTTTATTACTGAAGGCTTAAAAACATTCCACAAAGTAGGCCCACACTTCCCGTTTCACTACCTAAGCAACAGGCAACCTTTCCTTCAGCAGAAAGGTTGTTCTCTACATAATGTGGTAACCACAGAGCAGCGGTTATCTTGGTGAAAGTGTCATGGCAATACCATTATACAAATGTCTACTGAGCTGCCATGCTGTGGTTTGGTTGTAGACTGAGATGGAGGCCATGGCTGTGCTTGGAAATCTCTTTTCTGGAATTGCAGGCCCGTCATACTCTAGATGTGTTGTGCTTGGACAGATTTTGCCAGGAAAGGTTTATTTGCTTGATAAATATAGGTGGCAAAAAGGCCTGCCTCATCCCTGTTGGTTTTGTTTTGTCTCTGTGCACAGGTCTACCGGAGGTCTGGCCAGCAAATCTGAGTTTAAACCAACAGAAAAAGGGAGAGAAAAGAACATACAGTAATACCATATCCATTCTGTGGTCTTTGTCAGCAAATCTAGATTGTTTATCCATGCTAATGTGCATAATGTACCTGAAGTTTTAACTCGCACACCCATAGTTTGCAGCTCTGTAAATCAAAGCATTGTATCTCTGTTTAAAAAATAAATAAAAATTCCCTGTGGTTTGCTCATGCTTGCTTTGTTATGGTTTTAAGGTTGAAGATCCTGCCTTTTCATAAAAGGTGACATCAGTGATGTATGTGAGGGACTGAGAGTGCTGGCTGATGCTTTCCCAGATCCTTCTCTTTTAGACCTCTCTGGTGGCTGTGGGACAGTGGTGTCCATTCCTTGAAACAGAAATCTTTGGTGTAACATCCCGTGAATGTTTGTTACGGCCCGGGAAGGCCTTGGCTTTAAGTCTGGCATCTTCAGTCATTGTGGAAGCTTGAGGCATTGGAGGTGACACTTTGCTGTTCAAGGTGGGGAAACTGATTTTAGTGCCTGCTACTTAACATGCTTGAAAGGAATTTTCTACCTTAGCCTTTCAAACATAAACAGAACTCTTCTCATCTTTCCCGCTAAATGTGACTGTTTCCCACAAGAGTGTGTGCACAGGACTAGCAGCTGTAGTTGATGGACTGCAGTGAGGCACTTTGAACAGACAGACCTTTTGTTAGCACTGGAAGACATCGGAGTCCTTTCCTTCCTGTGTTTCCTCCTCTCTGCTCTGTAAGCCTCTGTCCTCCCTCATATTTGAGCACGCATAGTCAAAAATGTATCTGTGTGTGAAATTGAGGGTTTTTTTTTTTTTTTTTGCTTCTTGCTTGTCTGTTGGAGATGAATTTTGCACTGAATTATGAAAAATGTTGCTCCATCACAAGTTGTGTGTGATACTGGGTTGCCGGCACACTGCGTCTGAATTTGAATGTTTAGGATAAAGGCTACTTTAGAAATTCAATTATAGCCTAAAATATATGGGGTTCTCTCTACATTTAACTTTTTCTGGACATAGCAGGGTTGTTGTATCATGTTGATCATCTTTTCTAGCTGTAGGCAGTTTAAGTGCTATATAGTTACATAGTGAACCGAGAGGGGGGAATGTAAATGATGCTATGGCCTCATGAAACGCTACATCTGTGGAAATTAAAGGAGCTGGTTTTTGAGCAGACAACCAGTGTTTACATGTTTAATTTATGTAGTAGCCCTTTCAGTTCCCATCTGTTCCTGTGCCCTTTGGCAAGTGGGCTTGCCATTTTTTGACGAACAAAGACATTGTCAAGTTCGTGGAATGACTGATTGTATTTTACTTGCTGCTGCTTTGTCTCTGCTATGAGATGATCCTTAGGGAGAAGAGGTTGACCCCAGGAAGGAGGGAAGCTTTGTCTTCATGGGCTGCCAATAATCTGTCACGACAATACAAGGTTGAGAGGTCAAAACCGCAAGTAAAGCGCTTACGACCCTAGCGTCTCACTTTCTCATGCAAGTGATGCAGCTACAAGGGCTTCATGCTGTAAATGAACGTGGTCTGAAAACCCTGTGCTCGTGTTCCAAATCCATGGCTAAAGCGTGACTGAGGCTTCCTGTTAAGGTGTTCCATCCTGAGCAGAGGGGTTCCAAAGACCCCATTTCACTTGCAAACTGCAGGTGTCTGATGTGGGTGTGTTGTGGCAACTCTGACGTGTAACAGAGCTGCTCTGAACCTGTGCCGCTCAATGTAAGCAGAGGGTAGTCCCAGCAAAACAGGAAGGCAAATTATCGCTGAAAACAAGAGCTGGCTGCCAAAACTGGTGATTCTGGCGTGTCATCAAATGTTAAGCATTGATCAAGGTTCATGTGTGTAATCCACCTAGGTTTTTACTTGCACACCCATGATAAGCAGTTCTGTAAATCAAAGTATTTTCCATGTGCTTTGCTCACCCACGTTTTATTACTGTTTTAAGATCGAAGTTCCTTTGGGCATAGGCCCGCTGTGACATAGCTTATGTTGGGGCTGGGTACCTTGTATTGCAGAGGAGCCTGGAGACGAGCACTGGGCGGTGACAAGAGTTTGCTGTGCCCGTTGTTCCCCCACCATCAACATAAGGGCTTCGTCTTTTGTGTAGGCATATGGTGTTATGGTTCATGTTTGCTGCAGTGTTAGCTGGTGATGTGTACATACACTGAAGGCCATGGCTTTTGTTGCTTCTTCTCCAGCCATGAACCCACTGCCCTCTGTCCTCTCAGGCTGTACTGGCACACAGAGCACAGCAGCATGCACAGACAGAGAGCATCCTTGCCTGCGTGCTGCTCTGTGCTGGGCCCTGCCTTACAGCTGATGTGTGTCCTGAGCTGCCACTGGTGGCGGAGCAGCAGTGCCCAGTGAAAGCACGTGCTGAACTGGGTTTTTAGATCATGTTTTTAAGATGTTGGATTTTCAAATACTCCCATTAACAGGCATTGGTACTGAGGGGAAAGTGTGGCCAGGTAGATTTTTGAGTCAGCATTTAAACATAATTAAAGAAACCACTGAATGTAATAGTATTAGCAGAAATGCTGTCCTGAAGTGAAGAAGACATGAGTTCAGCAGGCAGAGCACCCACCTGTGGGTGCACCCCAGCTGGACTTCAAGGCAGGAGCACCGCTCACAGCTGTGGAAAAAGGGCACTGATGGAGCTGTGCAGGTCTGGGGTCATTGCTCCTATCCCTGATTTAAGAAAGGTAACAGCAGTGATGTATGTGAATGCTGCAGCTGTTGGCATGCTTTCCCAGCTCCTTCTGGGACAAGCGAGAGCAGTTTATCTGCTGCAGTAAGGACGAGTTCTAATTCTCAATTGTGTCACTCTCAGTGCTGTTATGACAGGAATTTATTAACCTTGTCTTATGAGCATTTGAGTATGCCGCTTCATATTGCTACAAAGTGCATTTTGTGACACATTATTCATTAATGTTGTTATTGTTTGTGGTTTGCCACTGGTTGCTCTTGGCTATAGCTTGTGTCCTATGCTTGACTGCTTTCTTCCTTTCTTCTTACTGAAATATGTTACTCAGGAGCAATATCTTAAGGGAGACATTTCCACCTGTGCACCGGGCTGGGAAGTGTAAGTAACTATTTGCATTCATTGTGAATTTGCTGTTGGACAAGCACTGGAGCTGGCACTGCTCCTGCAGAAAGCACATCCTCCTTTCCTGGGCTGTGATGGTGCACAGATCTGTAGTGACAGGACAGACAGCTCGGAAAGCTGTCCCAGCTGAACAACAGCATTAAAGAAAAGCCAGGTTTTGTACCCAAAGAGACAGGACAGAAAGACTTGGAAGAATAGACATAGGAGAATTTCTTAGTGTTGCACCAAGACTGACTGAAAAGTGAGATTTAATATGTTCATTTTAATCTTTATAGTATTGCTGTGTTGCAGTAGCATAGAGGATCATGCTGCTTTGCTTTGGTAGTGGCTGTTACAGTGCTAGAAGTAAGCTGCGGGCTATCAGGGCTGCCAGTTCTGTTCTCGTGAAGAGAAGCAAGAAGAGAAAATAGATAAACCACTGAAGTGAGAAAAAAATGCTTTGTGTTTTATCTTCATGGA
Source organism: Penelope pileata (assembly GCA_013396635.1). Taxonomy (NCBI): domain Eukaryota; kingdom Metazoa; phylum Chordata; class Aves; order Galliformes; family Cracidae; genus Penelope; species Penelope pileata. The sequence goes on from WBMW01000984.1 coordinate 395,499, forward strand.
GTAACAAAAAGATTCTCCTAATTTGTTAGTCTGAAAGAGACTGATTTTCATGGCATCGAAGACCTTAGTGTGGAGCTTGGAATTGTAGTTAAGCCAAAACTTAACTGGGATTTGAGTGAAAAGCTTGTCAGATGATCTGGCTGGAAAAAAAAAGTAGATCTCAAGAAGGAGGATTTAAATTTGTCAATTTATACAGTGTTAATCTCTGCAGAGCAGATCTTAATTCAAGGCTGACAATTTGGGTCATGTTTGAAATTGATTTGGAGATTGTTGTTGATTGTTTTAGATTCAGTTCCAAAGCTGACTTGAGTGTGAATTGAGGATCAAAGCCTAAACATCACTTCATTTCAAGCTTGAGGGTCAGACTGAAGGTTCTTGTTTTTAAAGTGTTTTTTCTGTTGCATTACTCCAGCTTCAAGTGCAAAATATACCATTGTACTGAAAATCTCCAGTCTTTGAGGCTCAAAAGACTCCTTGAAGATGAAGGTGAAGCTGTTTGCCTTCTCGTAAGCATTATAAGAAGAGACCTCAGTAAGAATAAAGAAGTGTAAGTAGCACAGAGAACCCTGGCAAAAGAGAAACATTGCTATGGAGCTAAGAGATGAATGCTTGAAGGCAGCAGCTCTGCCTGTGTTTGAAGTTGTAGCATTAGTGAGTGAGGACACGCTGGCTCCTTTCAGGGAGGGAGGCTGGGCTGGGTCTGGCCTCGAGAGGACAGCAGCTTTGGTAAGACAGTCATTTTTAGCTGCTGCTGCATCAATGCAGAGCTGACTTCCTTATTGCTAATTAAGTGAGGAAAAGCCAATATAGAGAAGGTTTTTTTTTTTTTTTTTTTAAGATAGCCCCATACAGACACAGCTTTCAGAACAAAGTAATTGGCAAAGCTGAAGGAGAGTTTGGAGTCTTCTGTCCTCCTTTGGCATAGGGAAAATTGTTTATCATGTATCATCATCTTACCTTTCCTCACCTGTGTGATGTAGTGCAGTGATAGAACACCTCAGCCAGGAGTGAGACCATCAGGAGGCCACCAGTGGGGTGCAGGGAAGTGCTCCAGGAGGATATGAGGGTAGAGCAGTTGTATGTGCACACGAGGAGGCAGTCTGTTCATCCACTTGTGTGTCCTGGCTAGCTCCTAGTGAGGCTTATGCCTGGGGCCAGCGGGTCTAAGGAGAGCAGAGCACAGTGCATGTTGCTGGGGAGTTGGGGGCGCAAACACAGGACACGGGGCTGTTGTTGACACCATGTGCAGTCCCATCCACATCTGCCTCCTGGTAACCTGCCAGTGGGGCCCTATCCTGACTCCATCAGAGTGCTTGCTTTCAGCAGGAAGCAGATTTACAGTCTCCTTCTAAAAGATTTTTCTTTTCCCTTTCCAGTAAGTCGGTCTTGAGTAGATTGTAACAGCCAGCTGAAGATTGTACAGTGAAGAGGCACGTCTGTTTAGAAATTGCAAGGAATCAAACATTTGGCAATAACTGATGTCTCTTTTTTGGCAGGATCCGAAGAGCTCGGAAAGCGTTTTTTCTTCATTAGCGATCCAAACTTTATCACCGCTCCTGTGTTCTGTAAGCTCTTTCAGTCAGGATGAGATGCTGTGATGGCATAAACCAAAGCTTTCCCGTTCATTAGGAAGGGCAGAAGCTTTGGATATAAACTCGGTGCTGGAATTGCGCAGGTTCTAGGTCACCTTTACATCTGCCTTGGGCACAGAGAGCACAGAAAGCCAAGAGGAGCTGTGTCAGTCAGAGCTGCATTAGGTTGTGCCATCAGTCAGAGGCTTCTGGGCAATGAATTGCCATGTGGACGTGGACAAAATGGGCACTTCAAAAATTTTTTTAAATTTTTTATTCTAAACTCGGTCCAAGCTCTCTGTACCTCCTAGCATAGCCCTAACAAGACATGATTTTCAGTGGTTCTAGGGAAACTAGAGGGGTTTGTGTAAAACTGTCCCTGGTGGCTTTGAACCAGCCCCAGAGTCCTAATTAAACATTTTAGGTCAAGCGTGACTGCAGTGAGCCAAATCCTTTGCCTTTGGTGTTTTGTTTTATTTGATCTGTAGACTGTTCCTCTATCTAAAAGACTGCAGCATTCCCATTCAGCTTACTTGGTTAGTGTTGAGAGTTTCCACTAAAAATTGTTTTAACCTACCTTTTTCTGTCTTTATTCAACTTCCTGTTCTTGGCGACCTATTCCTGTCTGAAATTTTTCTTTGCTTTTTCGTATCACTTACTGCAAACAAGATTGTTCTCAAAACACATGCTGCTTTGCTGTTCTGTCTTCTTTTCCCTGAACCCTTATTGGTATTCCCTTCGCTCTCTCTGCCCTGGCTTTCTGTAGAAGCCAGCTTCTGTCCAGCCACCCAGCAGTGGTTTTGTCACAGGAGTAGGTGTGGGTAAACCTCATTGCAGAGTGAAAAGTTGCACTGACAAAGGCAGCTTTAGGTTCCCTGGAAGCCGTTTCCAACTTTGGTTAATAGTTTTATGTGATTAATATACATAGAGCAGGTTTTGAAAACATCTTCTTTGCAAGCAACCTTCTCGCCAGCTTAAATTTATAAGCTGCGCTTTCTGACAACCCACAAACTAGTTTTCTTGCTTAAGGAAACTGAAGCTGAACCGAAGCTGTGAGTCCTGTCAGTTTTTAACCAACTGAGATGAGGAAATGTTGTTCCTCAGCCAGCTCCTGACAAGACAGAGGAATTGAATTTAAGTCTCCTTTTCTCAGAAGCAAGACCCGCCTAGTCACGGGGCTGTGGGGTTGTTGGGATCGGTGTCCTTTCCACCTTACAAAGATTTTCTGCTTGGCCAAGAGGGTCAGTGAAAGTGGCTTTCTATCCTGGTGACTGTGCCATTTCCCTCCAGCATTTTTAATCACTTTCCATGGATAGTTTCATAGTTTATTTTCATATCTACTTTGTTAGGAAAAAAAAAAAATCAGCAAAATGAAAGAAGAAAATGCTTGATTTTTTTTTTTTGGGGGGGGAGGCAAAATTCTCAGAAGCTTTTGATTAAAGAACAAATCAAATCTTTCTTGTGGTTTTGCCACTGACCTACAACAACCTTGTTTTGTTGCATGGCTTTGTAGGATCACTTTCTGCTGGCTGACCTTCAGCATCTGAAATTGTCAGTTCTCCATGGGAAAGGTCAGAGTGCTTGGCAGCTTGGTTTTGGGTTCTTCCTTTTACTTTCTATGGTTATGATCATTACACTGGTTTGATTACACTTCTCAGACTCCTCTGAGATTGGAGTGTGGCCCATTATCTGAGAAACTGGACAATGTCATGCATAAAATATTTACAAATGCTAATGAGTTCTTAGACCTCTAATCAAACAGTAGTGTTACACGTTATTTAGTATAGAGTCCACCCTTCTGGGATGACAACCAGTCCTTCTCAGGCATCCCTGTTTACTCATCTAGCTACATCAATCTTGAAAGATCATCCACTGAGTCATCCTGGCCCATGCTGAGCATGTCTTGATCCACCCACTTAAGCAGCGAGGGATGCAGATATACTTTATGCTGCTGAGTATAGCTGAGGTTATGTTAGGATCTCTGTGCAATGGGAAGCCTGCAAGCAAAGGGGAATCTGATTTGAGCCACAATCTCGGGG
>WBMW01000984.1:399158-501721 GCA_013396635.1 Penelope pileata
GGGGGAATGCAAAGTTGAGTTCAGGACTCCTCTGTAAGCCAGCCAGTTAGGTGTTAGGTGCTTCGCTGGATGTTTTATTGCAGTGAGAAAGGAGTTTGTGCTCAAATCATTAGAGAAGCATTTGTTTTGATGTCTGGACCTCATCTGTGTTGTTTGACAGTAGGCCCAGGGGACTGTAAAATTAGTGGTTTAAAATGCTTAACACTCCCAAGGTTACTGGGTGAAGGACTGGTGCTGCAAACACTCGTCTGTACTGGTGCACCTTATGCTTTTGTTTTGTTAGTAGAGAGTATAAAACCTCTTGTATGTTGTAAAATAGATGACACTGAATTATAACAAGAACTAGGATGTAATGTGTGCTAGTTCTGTTTTGAATTGTGCAGGCAACTTTTGTATCTAATGTAAGTAAACTAAGAACAGTCAAATAGATCCAGCATGTGCTTTATGCTGGTGGGGAGGACACAGGATGTAATTGTGACAAACAGTATGGAGTGTTGGTTGGCCAGTCAGGGTGTTCCCTTTAAACAGACTGTTTCAATGTGATACGCATTTCCTGCTGAATCTAGCATGTAAGATGAAGTTTAGGTCATTTGAATATAGGTTAGCTGCAATGTGATGAGCTAAAAGCTTGATTTATGTTGTTCCTGTTGTATTTACAAAGTTCCTTTTCTGTTCCTTCCCCACCCCTTTCTCCAGGTATGAGATCGATGACCACTTGCAACTCATCCTTTTTATCCCTTAAGCTTCTACTTCCTGATTTTTTTGATGTAATTTGGCAATATCCGAGTTCAGTTGACGAATGTGTGAACATCATGTGGGATCTACAGCAACATCTGGTATTAGCTGCTTGTGTGCAGCATTCTCCAGCTTTTCATTCGTTGTTCCCTGGAGCTCTAGGCAGCTTTGAAAGAGCCTACAAAGTGACGTAAAGAAAGCAAGCTTCTATGTGCTATTAGACCAACTCTGAAACCTCTTAAGAGGTTCTGATGATTCTTGGGGGGAAACCAAGATCTGAGAAAGTGCTCTCTGAAGTAAAAGCGTAGGAAGATTTATGAGCAGTAAGATATAGCTGCACTAAAAAGTTGTACAATTGACTTTAAAAAAAAGTGTTACTCATGGAGAAAATGTTGATGTCTAGACCTGATAAAGTGGTTTACATAATAAAAATCTGTTTCATAATACATTTGGAGAAGTGAGGTGGTTACAGAGGAAATACCTTTATGCTTTTCACAGGGGATGGGGAAAAAAAACACAAAGGGGAAGAGATTTAAGAGCTTACTTTAAATGACATTTCAAATCTGATTATGTTCCAGGGCAGATGAGCAGATCAGCATGACTTCATACAAACTGTTGTTATTCCCAAACCCAACCTGTCTGATAATGGGTAACTAGCAAGGCACTGGAGCGCACAGCCACGACCTTCAGACAGAGATGTGGAAGGTGAAGGGCAGTGTGACTGGTATCAGCCTCTGTTCCTGTAGTGTTCTTTGCAAACAAAAATTTCCAGAAAACAATCTCCAGAAAACCAAGAACCAGACCGACTGCCATCAGAAGTGCAGATCATCTCTCCAAGACACTGGCACAGAAGTTAATCCTCTCATAGACAGGAGTTACAGCAAGTAAAAAATGCTGAAGATAACAAAATTTAATGACAATTGGAAATCCTGAAGAGGTACTGGAAGGACCAAGGCAAAAGGCTAATAGATCATTTGTTACAGTGACAATTTAATGCTGAAACAGTGTAGATTTCATTCAGTTGGTACAAAACAGAGAAGGCTGCTGGCATACTTCTTTAAGTCTTGTAGGCATGCTAGTAACAGTAAGTAGCTCTCAGGTGTGCAGATCTTAAGTATAGCTAAGCAATGACTGTGTGGATGTGGGGTCAAGGAAGGGAAATGAGCCAAACTAAACAGGACCTCCTTCAGATGTCTCCAGAAAAAGAGGCAGTAGCAGATCTGAATAAAACACGAAGAAACAGTAAACAGTGTGGGAGGAGAAGAGAAGGAAAAAATAGGAAGGTAATGTTCCCAAACAGTGGTTGCTGAGAGAGGTGCTGAAGTGTATTGCAAAGCTGGTGAGTTTATGCTGGCCAGAGCACTTGTTGGGAGTAGAGGACGAAAGGCACCATGGCAGGAGCGGAGACATCTGGCCAGAGACACTTGCAGTTCTGCAGTGACAGATGTTGGAGCCAGATGTGGAGCCTGTAATGCCTCCTCTTGCAGGGAAAAGCCACATAGTAAAAACTGACTTGCCAAAAACTGACTGCGTATCACTTGTGGTGATATGCAGAGTCTTTGGCTGCGTGAGTTTGACAAAACAAAGTGGTTAGATTAACCTGTGTAGGTGGAAAGGGCAAGATTGTTCAGGTGAATTCAATGGTTTGTCAAGAAGGCATGCACCCTGAGAGCACTGAGTGGTTAAAATAGGGGGGGAAAAAAACCCCCACAAAACCAACCCAACTTGTGGTGGGTGTTGCAATCTGTAGTAAAGCACATGACAGATTTCATCAGGGTCTTCTGTCAAGCTCCCAAAGCACAATGGAACACGAATAATTAACTTCTTCAAGGCTGTATTTCAAGGTGAAGCATACACCATTAAAATGAATGAAGGCTTGAGGGAATGGTGATGCTGTCTGTCAAACAAAGGCTCATTCTTTCAGATCTGCTGTATATCTCCTTGTAGATGAATGCATAGGTGAATCAGTGCCCTGATAGTAGGATGTTAAAGAGATTTCAGTTCTGATTTATTTTTTTTTTCCTCTGGTAAATAATTCATTGACCAGTGTTTGAATAAAGACTAAAATGTAGTGGAGCATAACAAAAAAAAGGATTCATTTTTTTTTCCTCCTTAGCTAATTATTGACTGCCCTAGTAGTTTCCTTGTCCATTCTGTTGGCTGGTAGAAAACAGGGATTTCAGTCAAGTTACCTGCAGGTTGCTGGTGTACTTGGTGGGCTGGGAGGTCAGCTGCCCTTGTTACAGAAGTTGAATACTAAGCCATGGTTTTAAGAAGGTTGGTTCTTATCTGTGTTTAGAATTTGCATATTTGCACGGAGTGTGCCTCATTTGAGAATGGACGCCTGAAATATCAAACCTTATGCATCTATATGAGTTTTGTGGTTTTTTTTTCCCCTTGATGCGGAAAGGGAGGGTGGTTTCCATTGCTGGGCATCTGGCTGCAAGAAGAACATTGTGCAGTCTTTCTCAGGTCAAAGCACTGTTTGAAGCATAGTGCTCTATGGGTCTGCTTTATGGGTCTCCAAGCTTAGAGCATCATGAGAAGAATTGATGATGGCTGCTTCCACTTGTGCCTTTGTTTGAAAAACACAGCTCCTTACAATCAAGTTCCCAGGCCCTTCCTTCTGCACTAGCTACAAGTGCACGCTGCAATAGCTGGGAGGGGACTGCTTGCAAGCGTGCCAATGACAGCAGCACGGAAAGAGGGGATAATTTGAATTAAAAAAGATGGACGTAACAAGTACGTGTCCATTTGGTATGAGTAATTTAGAACCACTAGAAGAAATATTTTAATGGTTGTTGCTTATTTATTTTCTAAATGATGTCATTCAGTGTGTCTATCTCCAGTAGCAAGAAATGGTCTGTCCTGTAAAGGACTCCCAAGAGGTAACTATCCTGTGAGTCATGCCTCCAAGAAAAAGAACAAACCCTGTGAGATTCATGATCACATTCTTCCACCTAGCAAATGTAGGGGTAGTGCTTTGAAAGATAATGCTGAATTTTGCATCTCTGTTGTTTTGTTTCACAGTCTATGCCTGAAGAGGAAACACAATTAGATAGTTCAGCTCCATGCCCCAAAGGCTGATGGAAAAACCTGTCTGTATGCCACAAAACATATAACAGGAATAAATGATAGCTGCTCCTTTTTTTGAGTCTTTCACACAGTGCTTTTTTTTGAGAACTGTACCAATCTTGCTCATTGTAAAAGTCTACCATGAGATGATGGCACAAGTCCACGGTGCTGATGCTGGTGGGGCTTTCTCTGGCAAAATCACAGAGCCTTTGGGGGATCCCTAAATGTAAGGCAGCAGGTGGGCATAGAATAAAGCACGGTCTGAAATGCAGAAGAAACTCTAAGATTGTATTAGGGTTCTGACCACAGGTTTTAGCTCTAAATGGCTCCTGTGATAATGATCTGCCTTTCCTTGATAAAGTCAACTAAACGAGCACTTGACTGCATCTATGGCTTAAGTCTATTTGAGCTACTGGATACCACTGAGCATTTACGTGCTGTGCTTTCTGCTACCCACTCCAATTGTCCTTCCCACTAAAATGTGGCAGCAAGATGTTAGCCATTGTGTAAAAGCTTTATGTTCTAAAAATTGGTGGTTGAGTTGAAGAAAGGTCTCCAAACAACTTTTGGTAACTTTTTTCTTCAGAAGCACAGAAATTCTAAGAAACTCAGTTCAGCTCAGAGTTTTTGTTCAGCCTAATTAGAATGACCTAACCTATTGCAAGTTGCTACTTTCTGACAGGTCCTACTTCTCACAGCTGGTTTGGAGCAGGGATGCTCTCCTTCTGCCAGGAGCCCACTTAGGGCAGTGCTGTTCTGCCCCATCACTGCTGCTTCTACAAGGAAATAATGATTTGCTTAGCATGTCTCTGCACTGCCCTGACCTTGCAGTTATGCCTTGGATTGTTGTCTATGTAGGGGGGCAAAAACTTGTTCTGTAAAATTGGTAGCAGTTCTCCTTTTTCAGTGTCTGTAACAGAAGACTGCCTTCTGCCACCTCAGGCTGAAATAAGGCCTGTTTTGCATGGCATTTCTTGAAAAGGTCAGACTTGTGAAATACCACAACAAATAGCAGGTAAAGCCAATTGCTGCTCATCTCTTGTTTTTGCTAGTCCTTGAGGCTAAGCGTGTTTCAAGCACCATGCTGCAAAGTATCCGTTGTTATATTTTAAGCAAAGCGTTACTGGCTATTTTTGGTCATGGGAGTGCATAGCTTTGAAGCACTTCAACGGTGAAATTCCTTTGAAAAACTCCAGACCGAGAGTTGCTGTGTGTAAGACAAAGATGCACATTTAGCAACAATCTAGCTGTTGTTCCATGTTGTTCTTCATTGGACTGGGTTAGATGCAGCATTGTGGGTCTTATTTCTTGTTAGGTGCTTAACAAGAAGTATTCTCACGACACAGTAACTCCATTTCAGGTGTTTTGATCCTTCCAGAGGAAATGTACATTTTTTTCCAAATTCACTCCTGCTTTTCACTTGTAGCTGGATGCCCACATCGTTTCTCTTGCATGGCTGTGGGCCCCACAGGTGCTGAGCTGGCTCCTGGAGGTGAGAGCTGTTGGCGGTGCCCAGGCTGCAGTGGGAAGAAGCGACGGCACTGGGCATGGGATCTGTCCTCCTTTGCTGCGGGCCGTGCAGAGGTAGGGAAGAGGCTCCAGGGTTCAGACTGCAGAGGGGTTTGTCATTTGCGGTCTCAGGGCTACAGCATCTGAAGCTGACTGACTCATCTACTTCCTAGTGACTCACTGTATGTTTAATTTTTCCTAGGTGGAAAAATGACTCCTGTATTCCTAATGGGAATGCAAAGTGAGAGCCTGACCGTAGACACCACTTTGTATCAGTAAAAGGCGAACACATATTTAGAACTATTTTTATTACAAGAGTCCTAGGAAATGTATGTGTATGTGGTTTGAGGCAAGAACTGAGTCAAAACGTGTAATTGTTTCAACAGACAGGGCTGGGGAAGGATGCCCTGGCCCAGAAATGAAGCAGTTTGCTTGCAGCCATTGTGGGGCTCAGCGCACAGTCAGGCAGACAGTCCATCTGCCCTGGTTCATCTCGGCTGCTGTGTCCTGTCATCCGCCACACCTCCCCGGGGTGTTTCAGCTGAGTGTGGCTTTAATTTAGTGTGCCAGCATAAGTGGATTTCTTTTTCCATGCTAACCGTGTTTGATAGTTACACTTGTTTTTCATCTCTGGTCTGAAGAGCTTCTTCCTGTGCCAGTTTCTTCTGTTTTCTTGCCTGCCTTTAAATACTCTCGTATTTAGATGGAAGTGCCTCAGACTGTTCCCCAGCTCACCAGCTCCTCTGTAATGTGAGCGGCTCTTCTTCCCACACACGTGACCTTCAAAATTTAAAGTGTCAGTGGAATGATGACTTTAGGTGCAATAATTTTTATTTCCTTTGCCCAGATTGAATTGTCTTCAGATCAATGGCAGATTGATGTAGGGTTTACAATCCGCCATTAACTTCCTTATATTTTTATAAGTGCATAATTTGTGTTGAACATTAGACACCCTCACAAGATTTGCCATTTTAAGTTTTGAATTTTCTTGCATTACATCTTCTTTTCTTTTACAAAACCTCTTTGAAAGCTGCTAACAACCTTCAGCCCACAAAACTCACGTAAAGAATTTTTTGCTGACTCCAAATCTGTTAAGCCTACGTTTGCATGTCAAGTTGCTTGTTTCTGAGGCATTCCTTATAAATTTATTTTAAAATGTAGTTCAGAAACATGAGAAGAATGCAGAAAGCGATTCAAGACACTCTTTTGTAATGAATAGTTGACAGGGTTTGCTTAGAGTTCATCTTAGGAACTTTTCCCAAGTATCAAGGATGGAAATGTGACCTATGAGGGGGCCCGCTTTTAGGAAGGGTTTTGGCATCCATACTTTCTGCCTCCAGTACCAACAGCCCTGTGATGGCAACGGGCAGAAGCCTTGAGATGCTCGTGAGCCATTTCATTTTCATTCGTCAGTGGGTGAGATGGAAGAAGGGGAAAAACATTTAAGACTCAGTTGAGTCATACCATTTTTTCCCTTCCTACTGAGGCATCCAGACACCTGAATCTCTTTTATTTTTTTCTACTGGGGAGCTAAGGGCCCGAACGCCCAGCTCTGAAGGCTTCATGCTGGAGCTGGAGCAGCCCCCTCCGGGAGGGGAAGCAGAGGATGAGTAATGCATCCGTCCTCATGCTCCAGGGGCAGAGGTGAGATTTATGTGACGCTGCTATGGTCTGAAGCCCTGGGCACTGGGAAGAAGGTGGGGAAGCACTCTAGTTAGTTTAACTGGCCACAGGTGTGTAAGAAGATCAGGCTGGAGGCAAAACAAATTATAGGGCAGATTCTGGCCCCGGCTGTTGCTGTGAACAAATGGATCATGTGCTGGCCTTAGGGCTGGGTATTTCTCTGTGCTGGAGCTTGGTCTCTGCTGGAGGACATTGGTGAGGTCAATCTCTCTGTGCATCACAAAGTGTTGCTAATAAAATGCATCTTCCCAGTTAGCACACCCTACCAAGTCCAGCTCCTGCTGGGGCTGCGTGCGAGATCCCTTCGCTGCTCTTCTCTGCAGCGCTGTGGGGGTGAACACGAAGGCTGTCACAGCTCCCAGGTTTCTGGGCTCTCCCTCAGAAAAGTATTAATTAGCTTTTGCTGCCGTTTTCTAAGCCTCTCGCTGGACTCGGCTCTTTTAAGAGCTAATGCTCGTTTTGATTTCCTTGCGGAGTTCACTGTTGAGTTATTTGACATGTTACAGACTTTCTCATAATGACTTACAGGAAGCTCCATTGTGACTTCCCATGTGTTTAGTGCGTTGCCATTTTAATGGCTGTAAGGGAAATGCCTTTCTGGACCACTAACCTTCATTTACTTGCATTGAAAAAGCAAAATACAGAGCACAGTTCGCTAGGGCTCACTTTTGATCTGCAGAAGATCATACTTATGTAGAGATTTCAGCAGAATTTCATCCAGGACTCACAGAAAAACTTTTGGAAAGTGTGAGGGAGGGGGGAAAAAACAACAACAACAACAAAGGTAAAACAAAACCATAAGCAAATTCTGGATCAAACGCATGATTGGCATTGAGGCAAAGGCAGATGTAACTCCTCTCCCTGACTCCGCAGGCTGTTGATCCCTCCTCCCCTCAGTGCAGCTGTCTGTTGGGTCTGTGACTGACCGGGAGTCCCGCACAACCCAGATGTGACTGCTGTTCTCAGTGGGCAGCACCTCGCTCTGCAGGCAGTCCCATCAGCTTCGGAGAAGCTGCTCGTAGTGCGAGGTGTTCAGTGGTACGAGGAAGGGCAGAGCTCACTTGCCGTTGTGCTGGCAGCACGCGGGCGCTGTGTGGCTGCTGCTGCTGCTTGACCCTGTGCTGCCCCTTTTTTCCCTCATGTCAAGCAGCCACCCTTGTTCAGTCAGATGTGATTTGTCTGACTGTGTTCTGTGAATGGTTCGGGTTTGGTTTCTGATCCAATTCATTTCACAGGCCCAGAGGAAGGCACAGGTAGGCGTATTTTTTTTACCGCCCTGCTCAGTTTTGCGAAGATAACTCTGTCTTTCCCATTATGGGGACAGTGACAGAAATAAGTTATCACACAGGCCATTGGTTCTAATTAGCCTACAGCTGCAGCTAAAAGCCCAGGGTCTCTTCTGTATTTGCACTGTTTTTCATCTGCCTGCCTATGGCAGTACTGACCGTGAGCTCCTGTTGCTCCATCCCCTCTCGAGCTGGTGGCTGTGAGCTGCAGGTGAGTTGCTCACCACTGGCTCTGCTGCTCCGTGTCCCCTCTACAGCTCCCTCCTGGCCTGGGGCTGAAGCAGGACTTGAGGTAGATCTGCTGGCCGGCAGTGGGTGAGCAGCCTGGAGAGAGAAGGGCCGAGCTGGAGGGCAGCCCGAGGATCGTGTGTGCAGCCCCGGGGGCTCAGGGGTGTCCCCCAGGGAGGTGGCTGAGCTGCAGACCAGCCCTGAAGCCACTCGCCTGCCCTGTGACAAGCATGCTGCTCCGGTATTGTGAAAGAAGACCCTGTCAGAGCCGGATGACTGGAATGAAGTTTTGCTGCAGTAGACAGCATCACTGCCAGATTTTCTCACGTGAGCTTCTGTCTAGATGTCCTTTAATGCTAACCATAGGGTGCTTACATTTTTCAGTTTTTATGCTTTAATAACGATTATTTGTCACACGTTTTCGTACTGCTAGCATTCAGCACTGACGTCTCCTGCAAGGCTCAGATGGATATCTCTATTTAAAAAAAAAAAAAAAAAATTCTGCCATACCGTGTATAGATGCATTTAGAAGTAATTTAACGAAAATAGAAAGCTGCAGTTCTCCGTGAGGGTGTTCTCTGTTTCAAAGAGATCGCTGCTACTTATGGCAAGACATCTGTTATCTGAGCAGCCTGCAAGGCTCTGAACAATAGGCCGGCTCTTTGGCAAGCCGCCATGGTCACCAGCATCTAAGAATAGCATATGGAAGATCTCCACTCCATCGCAGTTAATGTTGATGCGTGCAAGCAGGTGCGTATTTTAATTCTTTGTTGTATGGAGTCTAAAACCCTTAGCTGGTACAGTTCCTGCTCTGGGCTACTCAGTTCATAGTCAGATCCTGATTCAGCACGGGAGAAATAATTTGTGTCCCATATATTCAGGTGGATAAGAAGCCACTTGGAACAGCAGAATTCTCTTGCCCTTTACCAGCAGGGTCGCGGGGAAGCTGGTTGATGCAGCCACGTATTCAGTCTTAGGAGCACTGCCTCTTAACATCTTTCTTGTCAGCATCCCTTCCACGCAATGTTAAATCTCTGGTATAGGATGAGAACCAGGACATGCAGCAACTTTCTCCTTATGGAGGGACATTGATAATCTCTCCCCTCTGCTGCTTGTGTTCCCAAGGCTTCCAAGCACTGGAAGACTTGGAGATTTTTATGTCAGCTTTGATGCAGAATTGCCCTACAATGGGAAGAAAAACATGCATAGTGAGGGTACAGAAATAATCTCTTATGATTGGAGCAAAAGAAACTTATGGATTACAAGGTATTTTTTGCAATGCCTATCTCCAGAGGTAGCAAGAACTAGAAATTTCTGTTCTGCTGGAAACATTGACCTTTGGGTGGAAAACCTGCACCAATATGAACTAGAAACGAGAGACTTTGAACATCGCGTTGGTTGCCTTGATGCTACCAATTTCTCTGTAAGAAGTCCTTCTGATGCCTGTAGGATCTGAGACCCAGGGCTTTGAGTCTAGTTTGCATGCATAGAGGAGAAAAAGAACTCTGTGTCATTTGGAAACTAATATTTATGATTCTCTAATTGCTTACACTCATTCATTAAGTTTTCTGAGAAGAAACCTGCTAACAGCCTGACACTGATAGGTGGTAGAAACACAATGCACGGATGCCAGTGCAGTCCCTGAGGAACTGTAGCTGAATATTTTCTTATTTAGGGGAAAAAGGAGCGGGAGAAAAGATCCAGAAATTAGGGATGAAACTTCATCTGATACGATGTCATCTGTGGTGAGGATTTCAGTACCAATTGTGGTGTAGAGCAGAAGGAGCTGTACGGATGATCTAAGGGAAGTGACAAACAGAAGACAAAAACTAACACAAAGAGACAAGTATTTTTCTTGTGCTCACAGTTTGGAAGACTATCCTGCTAAGGAGTGCAGTTGCTCCTGAGTGCATTTTCTTTACTAAATGGAATATTTTACAGTTCAAATCTGGTCTAGACAGTTTAGCCACAGAATTTTAACATTCTTTGGAGATCATTAAATAAAAGTTCCAGCCATGTTTGAACAAATGGCTTTTCATTGAGTGCTCACCCTCACTTCAGCCGCAGGACTAAAACGAAAAGGTTCTTTTTCCCTGGTGACCGGGCTGCTAAGAGAAGAATTGTCCTCTGGACTAGATGTTGGGGAACAGGAGGAGCTCTTTCTTGTTGATAGCTGCTTATTTATTAACTCTCAGCCCAGCAGCAAGCTGTAGGGGTTCAAGCTAGAGCTGTCTTTGCTTTGGGGCAAAATCTGCCCTCGTGAGTTCCTGTATAAATCTCCATTTGTTCCAATCGCCTCAATGGCGATACTGGTTTTAGAAGTATCTCCCCCTGAGCAGGCAAGGGATAAAGATTGTCTGTCTCAATTTTAATAATTGTCTGCTTAGTCCTTAGTAAGTGTAAGAATGAAAAAGTGGAAGTTTAGTTTAAAAAACAACGTCCTACAAGCTCTCTTTATGTAGTTTCTGATGCTTGTGGTGAGATAGTTGATATAGCTGAAAATAAGGATGCATGCGAGTGTTTGCAAAATTGGAGCCTAGAAAAGGGGTACAGCCCTCAAAACAGAAATATTGAGGTAAATTTATCTTAGCGTTATCCCAGCCTCTGTTCTCGGTACTGGGTTTTGCAACAAGGACTACAAGAATGAGCCTATATTTGCTCTGAACAATAATCCTGCTTGAATGCTGGTTAGTGTTATGTCTTTAAAAAAAAAAAAAAAAAAAAGGAAAAAAGCTTGTCCCATCCTGTCTAATGTACTTAGAATTGAGGTTCCAAAGTTGGTTTTAAGATGAAGGGTTATTCTGTATTTTTTTTTTTATATATATCTGTATTCATTCAGTTTCCAGGAATATTATGAAAACCATTCTTGAAAAAACCACACAGCTATTTTTTCTGGGCCATCTCCAGAAAGCTGCGCCAGCATGTTCAAGTACGGACCCATAAAGTTAGGCACCTGCTGGTAAGCTGGTGCAACTGTGTGCCGGAGATAGGCTTCCCTCCCCCACTGCTGTTGGAGCATTGTTGGAAGTTTTAGTGTGTATTGAAATCCTGTAGTGTACAGGAGAGGTTTGTATGGATTGTGCTGTGGTTATGTCAGGTTTTTGAAATATTCCTAGATTATTTTTTTTTTGTTTTGTTTGTGTGAAGAGCAAAGCTAGAGAGGATGCTCTCCTGCTGCTGTTACCTCTCGTATTTCTGCACGTGGTATTCCCTTGTAGTATGACTGAATCTGTAGCTGAGTCGTGATCTCCGAAAGAGGGTAATTACTGGCACCTGGGGCTCTCACGTATGTGCCGTTTAGGCCCACGTTTCTATTTTAGTACTGATGAAATATTTCTGGTTCCTGTGCAAGCATTTGTTTTGTTTCCCAGTTTTGTGGGCGCTCTGGTAGGCATTAGCCAAATCCCCAGCCGGGGAGGCATTTCACAGCCGCAGGTCAAAGAATTAATGCAGACACGTCCAGAGCCGGCCTCCAGCAGGAAACTCAATACTTGAATGTGAAGTGAAAAGAGCACATGTGCATGGTGAAGGAGGAAAAAAGCCCACCCCAGCACAATCTGCCTGGAACGTTTGTTGAAGTGTGGGTTATGCAGAGATCGTGTTATCTCCTGGAATTAGTCATACGGATGTGCAACCTTTCCTTAAAAACAATTAGACCGATGGAAGATCCTGCTGAGGGCACGGGGAAGAAAAGCACATAGCATGGTACATTTATCGTCTTTTGGGGATTTCAAGGGAGGTTTGCTCTGCCTTCTGGCAGAGGTCAGACCTGCAGAATGAACCCAGCGCAAGGGTTGCTGAATGAGGGCCTGTTCTGAGGCCTGGTGAGGTGCTCATTGCGGTCTGAGATGGCTGTGCAACTTCTGAACAAAAACAGTCTTAACATAGGGTGAGCAAATGAAAATACATCCAAGCTTCCTGTCTGATGCCATGCTGCCTCTTTAATCCTCGGTGACTCCTTTAAGCCTTGGTGACTTCATGTAGACAGACCACATCACTGCATCTGCTCTTCTGTGGTGTTTGGTCCTCAACAACCTGCTGTGGGTGGGCCTGCATGAGTGGGGGGTTGGAGCAGATGGCCTCCAGGGCTCCTTTCCAACCTCAGCCATTCAGTGGTCCCGTGCTTTTAGGTGTGCAAGTGCCTTTTTCGCTAGGGCACTCTCAGGTGCCAAGTATGTCACACTCAGAAGACCTTGGGGTGTCCCCAGGTAGCTTCTGCAGTGCTGGATGAAGTTTATGCTACTTCTGTTTTGGAGCTGCCTCTCTCTGAAGGGGAGCTGGTTCATCTGTTGCTTCATACGGATATTAAGTAACTACTGGTGATGAAAGGATTGCTTTGTTGTAACTGTCGTTGTCAGAAAATTTGTCACAAAAAAAGTAATTTACTCTTTCATATCTAATTAACAGTGGTACTTTCATCTTGAGGCTTTCTTATTATTTTCCTTCTTTCTTGTCTGGAATAACAGTTTCAGAACCAGATGCTAATACTGATGGTTAATGCTCGGAAAAGCAGAGCGCTTATATGAAACATTCTGACTATATCATTGACTTTGCTTCGCACATCAAAGCAATTCATCTTAAAAAAAAAAAAAAAAAAAAAAAGGGAAAAAGATGATTAGAAAAGCATGAAAAGTACAAGAGAAGCATTGTTTGATTAAGAGTAAAATTCACAGACCACACTATATGGGAATTAACTCCAGAGAATTTAAGAAAACATGTTTCTATAATGAGAACTTAAACTAAACAGATTGGCTCCTGTATGAAAAAAGAAAACATTTGGTTGTAGGGTATAACTGCCTACACAAGGAGAACGTCCCTGATCCTGGGGGTTCTTCCCTTCCTGTGGTTCCAAGTTAGTCAGCAAAACTCAATCAAGGAGGGAAAAAGCATATTTTAACGGCAAAGGCAGTGAAGCAGTGACACTGATTACCACTGATGTGATAAGTCCTCAGTTGCTTGGAGTGTTTATTTTAATTGGATAGGATTCTAAATAACGTGCTATGTTAGCTGGAAGTTATTGAGAGAGGGAAGTTGTGAAAATGGAAGCTTGTTTTTTATGCAGAAGATCAAATTCGACAGCCATCAGACCATTTAACTTCTGATGCAAACTGAGGCATACTGAAAGATCTTGTTAATGAACCTTTTCTTGGGTTTAGGTGTATGTACAGGACAATAAATTGGTTTTTAATCTTCAGTCCATACAATGGAATACAATTCAGCTATGTGTTTATTAAGTGAGACAGCAAAATCTCTAATCTCCAAAAATCTCAATCAAAATCTGTGGCAAAGGCTGCAACCTGTGTTCTTTTGTTGGTTGGAGCTCTGTGGACTATGTTGAGAATTCTGTGATTCGATTCTATTTTTGTTCAGTAGTTGAAAGCTAAATGTGATCTTACGGATTTGGAAAGCTTGTGGCATTTTGGCTACTTCTGCTACGTTTAACACCAAAAGAGAAAAACTGCTTTGTCTGTTTGAAATGTTTTTAACAATTAGATCGCTGTTGAGCTGAGAGCAACCAGGTTGTTACTCCTTGAAATCACATGGAAAATAAAAAATTACATGGAGTGACTTGTGGTAAGAGTCACAGATGGAGATTACATTTATTCCACATCTTAATTTATTCTGCATTTCTAGGAGGCACAGTATTAATTAGCAAGAGTATTGGGAATTCTGCCTCACAAGGCCGGAGGAGGAGTGACCCCGTCAGTGTGAATTTGCACTCCAGCTCTGCAGCGTGCTCCTGACGGGTTGCCCGAGTCCTCAAAATTGGGCATCTGCCTCCCCTTGGCATCAGTGCCAGCCTGTTGAATGGCTCAACCTTCATCTCTCCCTACATCACCTGCTTTCTGCAGAGCAGCAGGAAAAGGCGTTGAAACACCCCCAAAGGATGCAGGGGATGGATGGCTTGGCCGTGCTCCAGGATGGCTTCCCCGGGGGTCCTCTCTCAGTGCTTGGGGTGTGTGGATGTGCAGCAGTCCAGTACAGCAGGAACCTGATTCTTCATTGGGGTTGTAGCTGGTCTTACTGTAGAAAGGATTACGTGGTAATCAGTCTCTCTCCCTCCCCTGCCCTCTCCCCGTCAAGCAAAGCAAAATTTGCCTTTGCAAGATTAAACTGTTATGTTCTGCTTTCCGTAAAAATAAAGCCACTTTATACGTTCAGAGAGAGAGATGGAAAGGCTGGTGTCTTTTGATCACACTTGTGTGATTTACACAATTAATTTTGTGGGACTGCACTAATCCCTTTTAGAAACTGGGCAAGATAATTGTCATGGAAATTCTAGGTGTAAACTGAAGTGTTCTATGAAGATAAAGTGATTTTGATTCCCCGTGGCAGATGAAGTAGTTTAGTGTGGAACATTAATATTTATAGAGATGGGTAGTGATAGAATTGATTTTGATGACTAATCCTTGTAGCTTTGTAACCATTACGGATATAATTTGTTAGCAGCATAAATAGTATCAGTGTATACACAAAATGTTAACCCAGTTAGAAAAATACCTGACTGTTTCTATACCTCTGCTGTTTATGCAACCAACAATTCCATCTGTTTTGCTGTTGCAGAACGCGTACCAAAATGGCCCTATCTCATTCCAGTGGAAGCTATTAGAAGAAAAATTCTATGACCTTTTACAGCTGCAAAATCTGTTCCAGAGCTAACGCTTTCACGTAACCTTTATCAGGGTAATAATGTACTATGGTTACACTCTGTCTGTCTTGACATTTAGTGGAACTTTTGTCTTACCTTTTGAATCTGCTATTTGAAAAAAAGAAGAGGAAAAAAATGTGCCTGAAATTTTAAATGTGATTGTTTAAATGGATTATTTTTGAATAATGGTGCTACAAAGGTGAAGTAAAAAATCACAGCCTTTTAATATGTTCATCTCCTAACAAAGATACGTACTCCTTACCATCCGCTTACTGGATCTGCTTTAAAACAAAATCATATACTAGGCTTGTTAATGTGCAAGATCTACAGATTACATCTTGATGAACTTTAATTTAGAGGCTTTTGTCAGTTCTGTTACATGGTATATTCTGAATTTTTTTGCAAGTGTAATTCTTTTAGCTTTTAATTAATAGAAGTGATTTATGACCCGTATTACATCCTCTTTATTTAAAATGTTTAGTCTCGGACAACTGCTTTAATAAAAGAAAGTATCTATTTAGGCTTATTTTGTACAGATGGGTCTTTAGAGACTTTAGCACATAAACTGTCATGGAAGATGATTGGAGATATTCTCCTGAGTACTCTAGACCTTTTAAAACCTTTCCCAAATTCTTAAATATTTCCCAGACAGATGTGGTGCATTGAAACAGCTCCCGTGTTCATAGAGATTAGAGAGGGTGACTCAGAAGAAAGTGTCCTCTCGAGGACCTTGAGAATATTTATTCTGGTGTGGCAGCCAAAGTTTAGTGAGAATAATTTTTGAGTCAAGTTCTCCCTACAAAGAGTTTGTGTCATTTTAAATGAAAACTATGCTTGTTTTCTTGCACGTTTACTCACTAATTTCAGACCAGAAATCCAAGTAGGATTGTTACTGTATGTAGGAGGCATTGCTGCACGGCTGAGCAGAAAGCCAGAGTTCTTTCGCATCCCCTTGTTCTTCTGGATTCTCAGCTCAGCTCTTGGAAAGTGTCTCCCTTTTTCTTCTCCCTCCTGCCCTGCAGCTCTTTGGGATGGTAGATCTGTGGAATTCAGTTCGAGGGATGCGCGTGCACAAAAATCATGTTACAGAGTAAGGGAAATGTGGAACAAATTGGCAACCTAAGGAGTCACTCTAATTTTTGTTTAAATTTTTTTTGTCCTCCCCTGTGCGCTGTATAATGCAGAAAATACTGCCTGGAGAGCAGGAGGTTTGGAGGCTAAATTGACCGAGATGAAAACTCAATTGTAACAACAGTGATTTTGTTTTTCTTTAACCTTATCTTGATAGTGTGGTTTCTGAGTAATACACTACCGAAATTGCATATAGATTTATACATACGTTCCTCATTAACAGGCAAGATCTTCTCTGACAGAGTCCATTGCAATCTGCAATAGGTTTTCTTGGACCTGGAGGTCTCAGGAAATGTGTGAAACATTCTTGAGGGCCGTCCGCTGGAACCTTTGTCTTGACATCCTGTTGGGTACAAATACAGATGCGTCAACACTTCGTGCATTTTTACTTTTTTTTCTGAAGGAAAACAATATCAACACCTGTTCACATAGAGTCACTTAAGTAGCTATAGGACTGGCATAATGCCACAACCTAAAGAACTGCTGAGAGGTACAATCTTTGGTAGCCATTCAAGAGCTTAATTATGTGTATTCTTCTGCCTGTGTAGGTGACAAAGTACAAGCATAGTTGTGATATGCGAGTGTAATGAAAAGCACAGTGTTTATTGCCTTCAGTAAGCTGCTTTGTCTGCCACTCATCATCAGATTTTTCCTTCATACCTTCTGATGAGATATTGGCAGATACAGAGGAGGTTTTAAGGGTGATGCAGAAGAGAGAATAATCTCAGAAAGTCAGTGATGAGAAATTCGGGGGGGGGGAACCTTATCTACTAAAAAATCTTCGTGTGTGTATAGTTTGTGTCAGTCTAATGGCATAAACTAAAGCGGTCCCGTGATCATCTGTAGGTGACAACTCAGTGTTCTCCTTTGTAGCTCACTGTGGTCTTGAGAGCAGAAATGCTTGGGGTTCTTTTCTGATGGTAGCCTTTCCTTCTTTACCTCTTGAGTCTCTTGGAAGCCAGCATTTTTCTTCAAGCTAGCTGGTTTTCCTTACTAGTGCTACCTTACAGTTCTTTCTTTCCAGTTGAAGCCTTCAGCAAGATGTTAGAAACACCAAAGTGCTTAGGGTGTGCTCTGTCATCTTTGTAGTGAAAATGCTAAACGTATTCTGTGTGATTCTGTGCTCCATTTGAGATTCTAAGAGGGGCAGTGGCTAAGGGAAGATGTAAGTCAGGTATAAGATTCAGAACTACTCCTAACAGAAGTAAAGGAGAGAAAAACGTAGAAGAGAAGCAGTCTGGATGGTTTGATTACACTGATAGAAGTGTAGAAGGCACTTGCGAGTATAAATGGTCTATTTAATCTCCAGACCATTCAGTCATTGCATTCAGAAAAAAAAAAAACATGATTTCTTTTTGCCTTATTTACAAGAAGCCCTCATTTTCACTGCCATCTTCGTAGCCTTGCTTTTGTGGCACACGTGGGTATATGGCTTAAACCGAGCATCTGTTATCTGGATGGAGGCAGCAGGGTCAGAGGTGGGCAAAGTCCCAAGCTGAAATGGGCAAAGTTTTCAGCAACAAAGTGGAAAGGGCATTTACCTCCCCAGGGAGGAGCAGGGTGTTTTGGGAGCCCTGGTGAAGGTGCTATTGGACATCTTGGTGTCTTTGCTGGTGTTGCTGAGGAATTGGATGGTGCAGACCAAGTTCTATAGTCATGCTTCCATTACTTAGCACTTCTCATGAAAAATATCCTACTGAAGGCTGTAGGCTGTTTTGTGGAGAAGTGCAACTTGGCAGCTGTGGGTGGATTTGTGAGGTGCGGCGTGCATTTATAGCGCAGTGTGAGTGATGGCCATGTCGGCAGCTCCTGGCGGAGCTAACACGGTGAGTTCTTGGCACCGTGGCACAGAGAAACATTTCATACCTTCCTCAGTAACACTTAATGACATATTTCAGCAATCAAAATGATTCCAAGCTTTTTTTTTGTATGTGTTGTGTACATTAGGTATTTGCCAATGTTCTGTGCAGAAGGAATGGATTTGGACATTTCCTCCGGGAACTCAAGATCTGTCAGAGCTGGGTAGATAGCATGGGCCCTTGCGAAACTCAGGAAAGGAAAAGAACTGTGCCTCTTGCTTCTCCTTTCTTACTAATCTGCATTTCTGCAACGAGTGGTGGAAGGCTTTCAAAGAAACCGATGCAGAGAAACTGGAAAGATTTGTCCCATGTAAATGAATATGATCATGAAGATACTTGCTATTTTATCATACTGGAAGAAGAGAGAAAATCTTCTCAACATTGTCTTTATTAGTATGTATTTGGTTCCAGAGTATGCTTCAAGCCTGAAGAATTAATATCAAAAAATGGGCGTATGTAAGAACATACTAATAAGTAAAATTTGAAAAGAAAAAACACACAACAGAATGCTTCTGGAATATGTTGAATAAGCACTCAATTACTTTAAGTGGATCTTGTGGATGGTTATCAATTTCCTTTTTGTGTGTGTGTGTGCTGTTAATGAAATATGCCTTTTGGTTTGTGCAGCTAAATGTGTTGTTTCCAGGAGAAGCACCTGTTGCAGGTTTGCCATCCTTTCCAGCTGTAACAACCTGAGCTCTGTGCCCTGGTTAGGAGCCGGGGGAGGCCTCTTCTTTTGCTTTCAGACAAGGGTTGGGTAACTGCTGCCTGACAAAGGCAGCAGCAGAACAAATTTCTTGCAAGAATACACGTTTGTTACAAAGTTTAGGATGTGCCTCCTCTTTTTAATGAAAATTATATTATACTTGAGAAAGCAGTGTGTGCCAAAACTGATGTCAGAGGAGAGGGTTTCTAACTTTTAGTCATGCTAAGCTGCGTGGTAGCTATAAAGAATTTTGTTTTGTTTTTGGGGGAATCGAATTTGTTCTGCTCTTTGGCAAAATACTGCTTTATCTGTCACATACTGTATGCCTGGGCAGCATTTGGTAAAACAGGGCTCTGAAACTGCCTAGAGACTGACTGGACCTACAAAGCTACAAAGTGCATGACAAATGAATGGTCAGCTGAAATCCCGAGGAATCCCATCCAGTGTTTGATAGGTACCAGGCTGGAGGGACCAGAGGTGCACATACGAGGATGTTTTGTTACCATGAGGCTGTTCTGCCACGGCAGGGACTGGCTGGTGTGGAAGGAGCACAGATTTGTTATTTACCTATATTTGAAAAAAAAGCATTTTAAACATGTTGACCTTAGAATGCAAGTGTGCTGTCAGCTGCAATCATTCAGTGTCACAGGGGGACATGGCATGCAGACAGTGTTGTTGAAGGAAGCTTTTCCACTTTGGGTAAAGTGGCATTCGCAACAAGAACTGTGAATCACTTCCTGGCACCTTCTGTACAAGGCATCTAAAAGTCCAGGTGAAGGATAACTTCCTTCTTTTGCAAAAATAAAAATTAAAATCAGTCAGGGATTACCAGGTTTACAGATTAAAGTTGTTCAAACTGCCCTGAACTGTTGTGATAAGACTGTCTCCCTCAAAACAAGCAATAGGAGAAAGCAACTGGCCAGCATGCCAGATGCGTTCCCTGATATGCTGTGACAGGCAGGAAGCAGGTTGCCATGGACAATCTTTTGCAAGGCAGAATGAAGACAGTCATTTTTCTCAGTTCAGCAGTGTCTGAAATGCAGATGTTCCCAATACATTCACTGGCTTTGAGATGGTGGCAAGATGTCTCTCCAGAAATGAGCATAAGAAAGTAATTGCAAAGGCAGTGCAAATTTTCTGGCTTTGTCAGCGTGTCTTAAAACTTTCTTTTCCTTTGCTTGGTAATGTCATCCCTTATCCTAGGAATGTCTTCTTTGGGGAAGAGTGCACATCAGTGGGGGCATTCAAGAAAAGGTAGTACGTACTTTGTCAAAAGACACCCTCAGATATTGCTGTGCATGGAGACTGAACTATTTGCATACTTCAGAGCTCCAGTACAGCGACGTAATTCACTTATAGAAAACTGACAATAATTCTTCTGCCTTTTGTAACCAACAGTTTCAGGAAATCTTGTTTTATCTCTCATCTTTCACTTCAGACCCGTGGATAAGCCAAGGGAAAAGAAAATCCTCTTTTTCTGTTATTTGAATTATCTTGAGTTATTGACACTTAGGATTTTAGTCATCCGCTATCAAGCCTTATCAGAAAGCCAGAACAAAGCAACTCTAATTTTCCAGTATTTCTGTTATCGCAAAGATATCAAAGTCATAGGGAAGGGAGGATTCTGGTTTACTTGAGAACATTTTGTGTGGTGTCCTTGTATCCTCCAAGTCTCAGTTGCAGGACTTTCCATCTGCAAAAGAGCTGCATATGCGGAGTTTGGAAACTGCAGATTCTTGCAGAGAAGTAGCAAATCTCCCAAGTGAAAGTGTGTTCAACCTCCTCTCTAAGGCATATTTTCAAAATCATTATAATTCTTCTAATTAATTTAGAATTTTCTTATATTTTTGTGTCAGCAAGTGCAGTATCCAAAGTGCCAGGCACGATGGAATGAAGTCAAGTTCCTCCATCTCCCAGAGGATTAAGTAGGCTTCTGAATCTGTTTGGACGAGGTTGCCAAGACTGTTGCTGTTTTACCAAACACACAACTGTTTGCTTACTTTCTTCCCTTTCCTTATGCCACAAACAAGAAAATATCTACTGCAGAAAAGTAGCAAGTGCAGTAAACAATAACCGCTGTCACTTCCTTTTGCCCTAAAAGTAAGGTTAACAGAGCTTGGGAAATTGCTTGAACCAGATGGCGAAGGTTGAATTGTGGAAGCACGTGCAAAGCTGTGAGAAAATCTCCTCAAGAAATTAAATCCTTCCCATGTAATGTTTTCCCTCTCCCTGCACAGACAACGTCTGTGTCCTGCGGTCATACTTTCAGCGCAGATCCAGAATCTATTGTCATCCGTTTCCTTAAAATTAGGGACTAATGAGTATCCCTCACTTGAAAAACAAAACAAGTATGAAATAAATGTGTGTGTGTGTAACACCTGTGTTAATTCTTAAATTTATCATGCCCTGAGTGCTTTGATTCTATGAGAAAAAAACAAAAGCAACCTAAAAAAGTGATTAGTCTGACTTTGCTTGGCGTTTAATTACTTCTGTAATAAATATTTATATGCTTCTCCAATACACACATATCATCTTTACATTGTATTAAGCAGCAAGACAATCAATATTTAATTTTATGCAAGCCCTAAGCAAAACATGAAGTTAATGAAGTTTACATTCTTGCCAGATAGCCGCTGGGGATTAGTGCTTGTATTTTAGCCAGCGTAATGAATTGGTATCTTGTAGACATGATTAGTTTCTAACAATTTGCTGCAGTTGAAGCGGCTGTTTAAGATGAAGGGACACAATTTACAGCCTTTAAATATATAAGCAGAAGAAATGTAACAGTAGTTTACATTTGTCATTATTTATTGTCCTAAGATGTGTATTTTTTGAAACTGATGCTGTTCATGTTCAACATGGCGATCCTTCTGGAGAAGGTACACTGCTGCCCTTCCTCATACCCCCGTCTGTGGAAGTGACTGATGGGTATTTCAAGCAGATCTGCCCAAATGCATAACAATGTTGCTTATTAATATAAGCAAAACAGGAGGCTAAGCCTTGATAATCTTCAGGACAGGATTTAATCCGTTAATAGGCTCCATCTCATCCCCTGACTAATTCCATCAGGCATGCCTCGCCTCGTTATTTACCCCGGCCTTTCCCGATGCCGGTGCATGGTTTGCTGCCTGCAGCCCTGACACTGGCCCCGACCTCTGCCCTCCCTTGGCAGGGACGTGGTGTGCTCCCCATCCTTGGCATTTACCTGCCTTGGGGGGGATGTTGGTTTGGGGTGTCCCACTGGGCAGCATCCCACTCATCCCCAGCTGGAGGGCGTGGGGAGGAGTTGGGTGCCCTCCTCAGCGTGCGGCCCCAGTGGGGCGCGAGGCCTCCAGCTCTGTGGTGGGGGTTCCTTGCCTCTGCTCATATTACTTACGTTGGGTAGGAAGTAGTAGCCAGTGTTAGAGAGATGAGAAATACAAAAGAACTTTCTGTAGGGAATTGAAGGAAGATAAAAAGGCATCAGGATTTGAAATGACGCAAAACCTATAGGAACGCTACAGGAAGGGGAGCTGAGCTTTCTAAGTGAAGCAAAGAGGGGATGCTCTGTGCCCATCATGGGCGGGAGATCTTAATACCATAGTTGGGCAGTTTCTCTTCCTATAGAAAGTACACCAGAAATGGGCTTGACTTGCTGTAATTGAGGGTATAGTTAGATGTTATTTATTTCTAAGAACCTATATCTATATTCACTGGAAATTTATAGAAAGGAAACAAAAGTTTTCACCATAGTTAAACTGTCCAGGCTGCAAAAACAACTTTGGCTTTAATGACAGTCCAAGCATGAAAAGCAAAAGCTGTTTTCTTACTTTACCACATCATTTTTTATAGGCAAAATGTTGTAGTATCTTTAAAATTGTGACTGTTTGCATGTGCTCCTCAGAGCTGAGCTGCAGCTCTGCCGTGTGCCAGTGCCTGAAGGATGTGAGCAGTTCTGTTCAGCCAGGTTCTGCAAGTGTTTCTTCAGTCTGCAAAGAATAATCTGAAACTGCTAATGAAACAGTAAACAAAGCTGACCTGGAGACTGCAACTAATTTGGTGGTTCAAAATTGAAGCATCCCTGAAAAGAAGCTGTTCTGGAAAATAAATAACCACAGGGATGGAAGCAATTCAGCTAGAAATTAGAAATTAGTTTTGCAGTAAGAATAGAGAGCCAGCGTGAGCAGAGAATAGGTTCTGGAGATGTTAACTACATCATCGCAGGTGGGTAACCCAGGGCCAGGGCTGATACAGCACGGTCTGTCTGTTGGGGATGTTCGATGAAAAGGTTTGAAGAAGGAACCTGACGACTTGTTTGCTGATGGCAATGAGTTGTTTTGACTAGTAAGCACTGCAGTTCTGAGGAGATAGCTACACCCTGCAGTGTCAGGCAACCTTGTGGCAGGTGAAATTTAACAAGGCTAAGTCTGACTCAACATTCTGTGGAGAAGGACTGGGGTGTCCGGGTGGGCCACAGGTTGGCCATGAGCCAGCAGGGTGCCCCTGTGGCCCAGAAGGCCAGTGTTTCCTGGGGGGCATTAAAAAGAGCATGGCCAGCCGGTCGAGGGAGGTGATCCTCCCCCTCTGCTCTGCCCTGGTGGGGCCACACCTGGAGTGCTGTGTCCAGTTCTGGGCTTCTCAGTTCAGGAAACACAGGGAACTTCTACAGAGACCCAGTGGAAGGACACAGAGATAATTGGGGGCCTGGAGCATCTCCCTTATTAGGAAAGGCTGAGAGACAGGACAAGGGGCAACGGGCAAAAACTCAAATACAGAAAGTTCCATACAAACATGAGGAAGAACCTCTCTACAGTGAGGGTGACAGAGCACTGGAACAGGCTGCCCAGAGAGGTTGAGGAGTCTCCTTTTGTGGAAATATTCAAAGCCCACCTGGATGCTTTCCTGTGGACCCTACTCTAAGGAACCTACTTTAGCAGAGGGGTTAGACTTGATGATCCCCAGAGCTCCCTTCCAACCCACAGTTCTGTGATTCACTGGCAAAAAAATAATAATTTACATTTCACATGGTTGCAGATGGATTCTGGACATTTGTCATGTTTTGGTGTGGGGGCCTGGAAAAACTTGGAGAGGTATTCCCAGGCATCTGAAGAGCAACTGTTTAATGTGCAGAGACAGATAGGAAAATTTTGAGGGTACTGTTCTCTCAAAGAAAAGGGTCAGAAAAATAAAGTGGGCATTATATTGAGTGCAATGCCCTTTTTGACTGTTATCTCACAGTGTAGCAAAGAATTCAAACTGATTTCTTTAAATAAGGAGACTTGAATATATGGCAGTGTAACGAATTAGCATGTGCATGGTGTGCAGTGTACTTTTATCCTGCAAGTAGGAAAGCAGAGATATCTTGATGAGAAAGAAGAAAAATAATCTATTCTTCAATCTGACCAATCACAGTCTTCCTTCTGCCAAAGTAAAATGATAATACCGTGTAAGAGAAATTACTTGAAGTTAAATGTGGCTTACACTGTTCCTTACAGTAAGTTCCCATGTTAAATAAATGTCTGGCCTGTAGATTGGTTTTGGTGATGACATGATCGCTAGTCACACAGCATTGGTGCAGAGATGATAGTGCTAGCTGAAGCTCATGACTTGAAAGAATGTGGTGGGTGGTAGGAGATAACTTCCTTTTTTGTTTTCAGCCCAGCACCAGATGTTTAATGGGATACTTTCACTGCCTGTAGAAATGGAGATGGGACCACAGCGAGTTGCAAGGACCCAGCTAGATGGGCTAATTATCTTCTACAGCAAATCTTATATTCCTATCCAATTGATTTCAAGTTCTGTGTATTCTTATTGCAAGTGTCCTGCCCAGATTATGACGTTTAGTTGACATGGGTCCACATCTTCCACTTGATTTTTTTCCTTCTCAGAAAGCTTGCTTTGAAAGGCCTTTTGGGTTGCTAAAGCTTTCTCTTTTATTTCTCCTTTTAGCCCTGATCCATGCTATCAGCTTTCCCAGGTTCCTTGGGCTTTGTACTCTGGCATCATCTGGCTCTGTGTGTATCGGCGGCTGTCTCCTTTTCATCAGTGCATCCGGCCTGTGCTTCCTCCAGTGCTTTGTCCCAACAAGCCTCGTCATTCCTCCATAATGACAGCCACATTTTCTCATGTTTCTTTTTACTTCTGGCTCTGCTCAGAGCTTGTGATGCAGACAGCATGGAAGCACTTGGCCTTTCTTTGATCTCTGTGTGCTCTCTGGAAGTGTCCTTACCTGCCTTTTCTGCATGGGATCTCAGTTCATGTCCTTCAGTTTGCTGCTAAAAGCCTCCTTCACCAGTTAAGGAACTGACTTTCTCTCAGTGCATTAACTAGATTTTTGTTCCTCGCATTTTCCCTGCCTGTCCTCTACTGTTCTCAATTCTGGCTGTTTCAGGCAAGGGAAAGGAGCTCTTGTCTCATCTCCTCTGCTCCCGATCACTCACAGTTATGTAGAACTTGTAGTTAAGAAGGCTACATTTGCAAACTGCAGTATTTTAAGTGCTGTAATTATTGTTTTTTTATAAGAACTACTGTCAAGGCTACTAATTTTGTCAGTACTTCTCATCTTTCATGATCCACATCCTGGTGTTACTTGCATTTCCTTAGGCCATCTCTATAGAGTAGCTTAAGCCGATTCAATTCTTGTGCTGGAGGCAGAATCCTATATCTTTCCACTTCACAACTGGTATTATTTTAGTGGCACGTGAACAAGGCAAATTGAACTAGAAAAATGGTGTATTTTAATAAGCGTAGTTCTCTTAATTTAGGTTTAGAAGCTAGGTAAGTCATTTAAAAATCCTAGATCTGCTCTTACCTTTTTGTGCTGTTGTTTCATTTTTATTATGTAGAGAAAGAAATGTCAGTGCTTTTTCTGTTATGCCCTGAATCAGAAGAGAAGACAGAATTTCTCACATTGAGCATATTTTAAATGCTATCCTAGTGTCAAGCAGTAGTCGCTTTCATTTCAGATCTTGTTGGTGTTCCTAACTTGGTGAAAAAGTGAAACTGCTGTTTTTCCCCTTTTTTTCAGCATACATTTTTGGAGGAGTTAAGTCCAGGATTTAGATTATCTGTAAATAATTTGAACTGCGAGGATCCATCTAATCAATCATATTTATCTACATAAATCTAATTGCTTGCGTATGGCCTCTATTCAGCTCGCTTTTGGAAATATCTGTGGCTGTTAGGGCTCACACTGAATACCACTCCAAGGAGTTAGACATCTGAGGCCTGGATCAAGACTCAGCATGGGACAAATCCCATCCCTTCCCAGTGGGATGGTGGTGTGGCTGCATGTAGCTCAGTCTCCAGTGGGATGGCAGGAGCAGGCTGCGACCCAGCTCCTTCCCTGTGACCCCGAAGAGCCGAGTCTTGCTGCTTTGGTGCTTCAGTGCCAGCGTGGGGGGTCTGTGCTGTCTGAGAAACCTCTCGCCACGTTTCACCTCCTTCCTCCGTGAAGCTCCAGTGGCTGCCGGTGCTGTGAGCTCTGTCTCGCGGAGGGTTTTGCCGTAATGCATTCTGTTTGGTTCTGCTCTTGCAACCTCATTGATTACCACTTATGCGTTACGCTCTGTCCTGCTACAGATATGATTTATATCATGGATGTGTGGCTTTGCTATCTAGGGAAGCTGTAGTTAGACATTTTGCAGCACATCTCTGGCCAGTTTTACTTCTGTCAGGCTTTTCATGCTATTTTGGGGTCTTTGTGATATTTTCAGTGGCTTTTCATTTACCGTGGGTATTCTACTTTTGGAATTAACTAGATGTTTCAGCAATCTGCGATTTCCAAGAAAAGTTGTTATCTTTTTTTGTATCATATGTATTTCCCGCAATTGTGGTTTCAGTCATTCAAATTGCATTATATATGGACTTCATAAAAAGTTCTGTTACACATTTTGTCTTGTAGTCTGAGTGAGTAGAAAGAGAAGTTGATATGTTCAGTGTTGCCAGGAGACAGTCAGTGGGTTTTTAAATAGGAACCAGAATTTAGGCTGTTAGTTCTTCTGTTGGTAATTGTTAAGACTTTGGAACCAAAATCTTGGTCACTTTAAATTCATGTAGCGCTGTCAAAGTCAGTGGATTTACTGAGATTTGCACCAGCTGTAGACGTGGCTCTGCGTCTTTTGATAGCACTGGAAATCATTAAGAAGAACAAGAAAAAAGCCTTGCGTTTCTTTTTTTCCCACAGATGCCAGCACTTCTCTTTTCTCAGCTGAAAAGAAACTTCTACTTGTTGGTTCCAAGCAGTAGCATGCGTGTACATCAAGTGACCTCAGACCATGCCTTGCTTCCTCCAGGAAAAGCTTAATCACCCTCCTGGGATGGTACTTCGTTGTCTGTTTAATAAGTCGGTCAGGAGAGAGATAGCAAAACAGCTCTCTGGGAAGAGTTGGGCACTTGCATAGGTTGGTCAATCAAGACCTGCTTATGAAGAGATTGATGCAATATTCACCAGTTTGCTGACCCCACACCGTGTTTTGCTCCTTTCCCAGTGAGAACCGTGTGAGACTCAGAAAGAAATTCAGTGGGAAGGGCACCCACCAGGAGTTACAACTTGTCCTACACTGTTGGCCTAGCTAGAGCTGGAAAGGGCATGACTTGGAGTGGGTTAAGAGACCTTTTTCATGGTGGACTTAGGCATTGTTTTTCATGCTTCCTCGATGAAGACCTTTCCCACAGCTGTGCTTCACTTGCACCATGCGTATTACCAATGTAATGGGCACAGTGCTTGTGACATTTTAGTAGCTGGGGTTTTAATGAAGTTTAGTTTTAATACAAGCAAACAAACAAACACAACTCTCTTTTTAAATCCCAAGATGTGGCAGTTGTCTTCCTGTGACAGTGTCTTTCACCTTGCCAGTCTCTCTTTACGGGAAGCCCGCTGACCCATGGACGAGCTGTGCAGATATCGCTGGCAGTAATTTATCCTGTCAGACACACAGTACGGAATTCATCATCAGAAATGTGGGCTCTCATACATTTGTGAAGTGTCAATTTGACAGAAATACTGACAGCTGGCATCCTTCCAGCAGACCAGTAATTGCTTAACTGTGAAAAATGGCAGAAGATAGACAAATGTATTGGAAAAAGAAAATCTCCAAGATACAGAAGTGGTGCTAATGTGATTTAATTCATAGCTGGTTGCTGTTACAGAGTCACCTCCAAGCCTTTGGGTCTGTCCACCTTTCTGCTCTGGCAAGTGATGTACTTTATGTCAGGTAGCTCATCAAAGGTCAGTGACAGAAATCAGATGGTTTCTTACCTTGCTGGGTCTTTGTCCACTTCTTCCTGTCTCTGTTTTGAGACCAGGGTAGGACTGACTGGGCTAACTGCATTTTACAAGTGTTTTTTTCAGATTATAGAAGTACAGATATTAAACATTCATTTCTACTGAGGTTGAAGTGTGATCTTAAATATTTAAATGGGTAATTTATGTAAGGGGAATTCCTACTGCTTCCTAAAATGATCATTTCTCATAATTTACATTTGGATTTCCATATTCAATTAATCTTAAAAATCCTATTGCTTTAGTCTTCCTCCCTTATTAGCTCTTTATATTAAAATGTGTTCTCGATACTTGCCAGCAGGCCTGTATCTTAAGCTAATTATGATTGTCATCCTTATCATACTTGATTACTTTTTCTCAAGGACAGAAATTGTTGGGCAAGTGGCTTGGGGGTGGAAATTGGAGCTTTGAGCCAACAAATGTAACAGTGACAGAACTGGGACACATTACCTGACCACTGAAGTGATTCAGACCACTTGCAGATGAATTGTTTCCCTTGTTAATTCATGCAAACGTGGCCTCGAGGTGAAAGGAAGTGATTCTCAGATCAGAAGATCTGTTTTATTTCCAGCTCTGTCACCAGTTTGCTTTCTGACCTTCAGTACGTTATGAATGTGTGGCTTCAGCAAGATGCTTGCATTGATTTTTGGCTCATGTGCGCGATGCAAGGCAAATACTTCAGTATACAGCAAAATCTGGGCTGAAGTGATACTCCCAAGGTTACATAGGAAGGCTGTAAGGGTGCCAACAGTAGAGTCCAGATGTAAATTCTAGTGCAGTGTACAAACCATGGGACACCTCTGGGTAAGAATTTTGACCCGAAGCCCAGGCCTATTGGCTTTGAAAAACATGTTCAGCTCTAAGAAAAGGACGCAGGGTATATAATGATGGTGTTGGTGATATGGAGAAAAACTAACTGGATTAGGCCTTCCCAAGCTAGACTGATTAGCTCCTGCCAAATAAATACAAGCTGTTCTATAGGAAATTTAAATGCAGACAAATAGTAATGTAGAAATTTTTTTTCATAGGGAATCTAAAGACTGAGCATTTATTTTGCCAAAGCTGCTCTTGAATGCTCAGTTTTAGAAATGGTATGTTTTATCATCAGCTGTGTTCTTTTATCTTTAAATACCAGCTATTTTGCAGTTTAGTAACTAAAATTCTTCATGAAGAGAGTAAGTTGTTGTTGCTGTCACTTGTAGCAGAGGAGAGGAAGGAGAGAGATGAGCAGTGCTGGTTAACTCAGGTAGTTGTTTGTCGTACACCTTTGAAAAGCCAATAGATGTTGCTGTTCTTGCTGGTACCTGGCACTTCTGTAGTTTTTCTCTCTGGGGCTGTAAAAAAAGTAAAGTAAAATCCTAAGCCAAAGACCTCCAGCATCCTCATGGTGTGGCTGGGTCAAGCTGTGAAGCACAGAGAGGGACTGGCTTTCCAGATGTGTGTGGGAGACCAGGCATGGGGTAAGAGCAGACTGCATGTGGAGCAGGAGGGTTCTCTGCTTCTCCGTATCCACCTGGAAGCAATCCCAAACTAACCTCACCCTGTAGCTGAGTTACACAATTGCTCCTAACAAATGTCTCTGGTTAATGTGCTTGCTTCAAAATCACGTTCAGATTTGACAAGTAGAAAGTAAATCCTGTCTGCCAGTGACCTTTTTCCTTCCATCTTCCATCTGAATACAAGCCTCAGTAGCATTTTCTACCGTAGTGATGTTTTGAACCCTACTCTGGGTCTTCTCTCATGCTTTTATGGCCCAGACCCAGGCCTGTGCTGTAATGGTGGTGTTTTTCTCCCCATAGCTGAGAGCAGACTGGGGGATGTTTTCAGAGAGTGTGTCTGGTGCTGGCAGCCTCCCTGTCCCTTCAGAGCAGCTTGGAGGGACCTGGGCTGGTCACAAATTTGGCTACAACTAGCAACGCAGCACCAGCCTGTGTTTTAGGAAAGGACCATAGTTTGGGAAAGCTGCTGTCATTGCTAGGTTGTGTCGTTTGTATTTTGAATAACCTTCTTGGTGTGGCTCCGTCTGAATCTGTCTGCATACACTGATGCCAGTGTAATGACATCAGTGAATTACAGAGTTAGGATAAATATTTTCTGTAAAGTAAAGGCTGCCACTGAGAAGAGAAAGGTAATAAATTTTTTATTTTGTTTTCTTGTTGTTTTTTTTTGTTTTTAAAGGAACTTTCTCTTTTTTTAGGAGTGTTTTTTTTTTTCCCAAATAGATGTAGTTTTTTCTGTCTTTGTTTTTTCCCTCATGTTCTTTTTTGTTCTTCTTCTTTATAAACTAACTTTTACTCCATTGCAGGGGAAGGGTCTTCCCTTTTCATCTTGGGAAGGGAAAGAGGTGATTTAGGGAGGCAGAAGTGTGCTTGCTGTGCTCCATACTTCTCTGATCAAATAGCAGCGCTGCTTACTGCAGCACCCTATATGTTAGAAATGAGTGGCATCATTAGTGTCCATTGCCTGCAGTTTGTGCTGCTTGTCTCCCTTCCATGTGGTCTGGGGAGAGAGATGTACACGAGCGCTCGTTTGAGGCATTAATGCATAGACAGGGATGTCCCCGAGGGCCAGGCGGTTAGGCTGGCTGTGACCCCATACACGATTAGTGTGGTGCCTGGTTCTGATGACTGCTTTTAATGGCTGCTTTTTTGCTGGGCAGCTGAAAGTCATCTTTTGTTTTTTGTCATCCACATATTATGCTTGATGTGGCCAGTGAAAAACCATTTGTGTCTCAGACACTTCCCCTCTTTAACCCCAAGCTAAGCTTTGCTATGAGGAGGAGGAGTTGTGAGGGCAGCTGTTGCTGTGGAGGAGCTTGTGGAACCTGGGTAAGGCATGCAACTCTTCCCATGTTGTGTCTGGATGCTTGGGAAGAAAAATGCTGTTTGGGTTTGGAAAAACCATTTTGGTCACTCGATTGTTAATGATAAAGTCTATCTGAGTGTCTAATCTCCCCTTTGAAGGGAGCGAAGAAGTCTGTTTTGTTTTGTCTACAGGGAACAAGCAGATGCTGTTTGAAACAGTGGCTATTCTTCCGAAAACAGTAGAGAAAGGAAATGAAGTCTTGCCTTTTTTTTCCTTGAGTGTTGTCCTTGTAATAAAAAGCTGTGATGTAGCTTGTTGACTTTCTGATTAGACAAATAGCTCTGGGAAAACCCTGATACTGGAAACCCTTAGTCATGTGCATAACTTAACTTTGTTTTGGCTGCAAGAATAGCTGACAGATGAAGGAGAGAAACCCTTACGTTTGCTTGGGACTGGCTGTGCTTCTGGTTTGTTTCCCCTTTTCTCCCCGTGCCCTATGTACTTTGGTTGGAATTCGCTTGAGAGTGGGCACGTGAGGAGAGGGATGACTTGACCCTTAGTTTACTGTTTGGGGTTAGCATATAACAGAAAGGAGAAGTAAAAAGCGGGTATGTCAGAATATATTTGACCAAATGACAGCCTTGTCATGGCTGTGATGCTCTACAAACTGACAGGACAAAGCTGTAGGTAGAGCCAGCACCAGCTCCCCGGGGCTTCCTGGCTTCACGCAGGATGTTCTGAGTGCAGGGGTGAAACCCCTCTGGCAGGGACTTTCTAGAGCACAGTGACTATCTGGAAGGGGTGGGTGATTCTGTCCCATATAGGGACAGGTGTGTTTGGCAGCAGCTGTCTGAGGGTGACACTTGGAAAGTTAAATGATGCCATCAAAATATTACAAAGAAACCCATAAGTGGAAGTTTATGGAGGAGTTCTCACCAAATCCCTGACCATGTATTATTCCGAAGAGCTTGAACTTTGTTCAGCCTGAGATAGTTTATTTGAATACCAGCACTGTGCATAACGCAAGGAGACGACAGTAATGCAGCACAGAGGGAAGAGAGCCTGCATAACAATCTTTTTTTCCCATCCTACTTGTAAGGACATTTCTCAGCCAGTCACAAATTAAATGAAGTCCCATGAGTGCTGGGATTGGCATGGCTGTTTGAGGGCATAGGCATTAGGGCTATTCTCCCCTCTTTGGAGGGAAGTAGAGAGCTGCAGCAGAAACAGTGAAATTGTCCCGGCATTGTAAGCAGAGCATACAGCAAACCACCCTGTATTTTAATTTCCCCACAGTATAAAGAGAACATAAATGAACATCTGCAGAGCATGGAATTAATCCTGTTCATGTGGGAGGATCTAAATAAATCACAGGTTACCTTCACCCTGCACTCTTTTTTGTTTTGCAATTACTTCAGGGTGATTAGAAGCTGTGATTTTTTTCAGGCTCGCTCCCATCTTTAGGTACATCCTTTGTATCCTCCTTTATCTTGCGACAACAGAAAGAATGAAAAAATTAGTTAATATCTTGAACAGCAAAATTAGTCAATGCTAGTGGTTTGGTTTTTTTCTTTGATACGCATATTCAGCTTTTGTTAGAAATTAGCACACATTTGGCAGCAAATATAGCAAACGTGGTTTCCACAGTATTAATGCCAGTGGGGTCATTATCCTGAGTTCTTCTTATTGTCTTTTGTATTTGGGGTTCCATCATTTCAAGAGAACATTTCTGAGGCTGTTTGTATTTACCTGAAATCTTTGTTTTTCGCACACTGATTTTAACGGGGGAATCCTTGGTGGGATGAGTGAATTTCTGGTACATGCTGTTATAAAGTTACATATGAAGTCTTGGACTGTTTTTCATACTCGATGCCTTTAATTGTATGAGGGAATAATTGTTTTTTGTTGTAATGTTTGTGATGTAGAATTGAAAGCTAGCATATACATATATAACAGAGGGCAAGAATTGCTTTTTGTTGAGGAATGAGAAAGCACCCAGCAGCATCACTGCTGAATCTCTGATCTAATCATGCCTTTGTGTGCCCACAACAGTACTCCTGACCTCAAACTCTGTCATCTTTCTTAACTGCATAACTACAACAAAAACAGTCTAGTAAAAACTATAAATAAAAGCAGGCCTCATGACTGCCCTGTGCTGTACCTCCTGTCCTTGTAACTTTCCTGCTTCGGAAGCCTTTTGTTCCTTCTGTTGTGTTTTGTGTAGTTTATCTACTTTAGGGCCTCTGTGTGGATGGGGCCTCTTAGCAACAGAGTACGTGGAGTGCCAGAGCTGAGCTAGGCCTGTGGATGCCAAGATGGAGGAAAGGGAGTGCTGGGCTCTGCAATGTATTAAAGCCCTGGAAACTTAGGGGAACACGTGGCAAAGGACTATTCTCTGGTTCCCCGTGAACAACTGAAGCCAAAGCCCCATGCTGTTGCCACCTCATGTCCCCCGCCACCTCCCGTCCCTTCTTGTGTTGGGCTGAGCGGGGCCTGGGCTCCCTGCCACTCACTGCGGGGTAGGCTGCACATGGAGTCTTCCTCAGCTCATGGCTTTGGAAGGGCAGTGGAAGGGAGCTTGGGTGGTGGTGGGCTAGGAGAGGTGAGGGAAGGTGAATGGTTAGCAGGGAGCGAGCCTGGAAGACTGGTGGGGCTGCGTGGCGACACACGCACAGTGCTGAAGGAAATAATCTGGTGAGGGGGAAAAGATGGCAGAAAAAATCAGGGAGTACAGGATAAGGGTTTCAGAAAAAGAGTATGAATTTTGACAGGAAAAGAGTTGTGTCAAGAGATTGATTAAATAGAGGAGTTAAAAAGTGGTGTGTTCTGGAAATAAAGGTTCTTAAATAAGAGACTACTGTTAGACAGAAAATTCATATAGCCATTTTCTTTGAATGTTATTTAAACTTTCAGCCTGGAAACCCTGTAACGAAATAGCCATAAAAAATAGAGAAGGGGAAGGATAAGTCAAAGTGATGAAAAAGTGTCTTTGAACAGTAAAACATGATGCAGCATGTTCCAACTCTTGAAAGTGAAGTAATTACAAGATAGAAAAATACCAGCATCTGGTGGCACATAAAACACTGGTGTGCTGTGTCAACATCAATAATGCACGCGTATATTCACCCATGCGTAGTTGTCATATAGTCACTCATATCATGCCTGCATGAATAGCTGCACATATGCACACCAATGGTGTCCTTCCTTAGTGCTTTAACTGCTTTGCCTGCTGAGGACTCGAGCAGTCGATCTCAGCAGATCTTCCTTTTACCATAAGCAGTTGAGGTGTGATTCCTAGCTCACGGAGAGGCACAGATCCATTCACATTCGTGGAGCTGATATGATTTATTTGAGCTTGGAGGGGGATAATGTGGAAACCTTTCATTGCAAGTGTGAAATGAAATGAATTTTTTTTTACTTGTTGGGTTTTGTTATTTAACAGAGCTTTTATGTATGCCTCCTTGGTAACGGCTGATTAATATTTAATCAAGACAAATGGCATTTTTGGCATGAAATGTAAGTATTACCCCAAAAGCAGCAGCATTCTGAGATTGCTCCCTCCAGGTCCTTCCTATCTGCCATTCAACTTCGTGACTTGAGAAAGCATTGGTTAAACTATAATTTTTATCATGCTTTATATTTTTGAGAGGAAAATGTAAAATATTTTTGATTGGAAAATGCAGTTTCTCTCTTTCAGCTTGCAAGAACTTGTGACAAAATTAACCCACGCAGAGTTGAGAGCAATGCAAGGCTCTAATACATCACAGAAGTGGTAGATTCTTGGTAGCTTTGAAAAGTTAAAGATAGACTACCAACCTAAGCATTTTCTGCAAATAAATGTTTTAAAATGCACTCTACAAACTGATGACCCTCTTTGTTCTAGTGATACAAGAATATTTGAATGTCAGAGTTACTCCTATACCGATGCATATGGAAATGAATAAAACAAAAGCTAAATTGGCAAGTGAATGTATTATCAGTCTGACATACATAATACTAATTTAAAAAATGTTTGACAGTTTGTAAAAATAGCTGTAACTGGGAAGTCATCACTAAGCAGATACGTTTCCCTTGAGATTCTCAGGGGACTAGGTTATGAGCTGGCAGTAGCTCAATGTTCTACTTTATGACCCAGAGAAAAACACAGCCGTTTACTGATCAACTTTTCAGAGGACACAAGAATTAGGCGGCAATGGTAAACAGAGAGGAGGAAAACAGCAAATCAGTAATACAGAGCTGTGAACATTTAGTGACTTGGGCTGCAGCAGATAGTGTGAATTTAATTGGGATAAATGTGCAGAGAAATGAAATCTAGATGATGCGTACTGTGTAGAGGATTCCCTTCTGTTAAAAGGGAGGTCTGGAAAGGATTTGAGCATGATGGTTAACCAGCTGGCTTGCCTGCTTCCTGGGCAACAGGAGAGCTAATGCCACCCAGGCACATCCAAGGGCAGAACACAGAGGCAAGTTGCTCATCATAGGGGTCTTGTTGAAACCTTTGCTGCAAAACTGTGTCACGTAGGGGTGCCCTGAAAATCAGAAGGTTGTAATGTTATCTTTGAGTGTTCTCAAAAGAAAGCAAGAAAAGTGAGAAAGCCCCTAGAAAACTTGCTTCAGCGTGATGGAGAGTTAAGGTTCCCTTGGTCACAGTATATGGATTTCTACACAGAGCCACTGCTGAGAGGAGAGGATGGATGCATAACAAGGTCCAGTGGCTGGAAGATGGGTAGAACGACTCAGATTAGAAATAGAGTCTGTTTGGAGAGGAGAGTTTGACATCAAATCAAGGCAGATTTTCTGACAAATTTAGAAACAAGATAAGTTGTCTATATAAAAGATGGACTGTGTCTTGATAGGGCATTTTTTTTAGGGAGATCTTCTCTCATCTTGGTCACAACGGGTGTCAAGATGAGATGCTCAAAGTCATCCTTCCTGGTTTTGTAGCTGATGCATTTCTGCAGTTATTCAGTTCCAGGGTCCTAATTCAGTGGCCTCAGAGTCTAGTCAGTGGAGTAAGTGGGAGGTTTGCTGTGGATTTCAGTCGGTGTAGGAGTAGACTGCACATGTTAAGGTAAGAAGAGTAGGAGAAACACAAGCAATAGGTAGTGGTTGGACTCTGCAATGTTTTGACTGTTGTGTGGACTTTCTTTTTATTCGGGTATGTGGCTGTGGAAGAAAAGATAAAATACAGCATTGAGCTGGTCCAGTAAACAGAATCATAGGCTAGTTCAGGTTGGAAAAAACTTCAGCCTTCTGCTCAAAGAAGTGTCAAATACAAGGTAAGACCAGGTTCCTCAGGGTCTTAAAACATAGAAGTATTTAAAGAACTCTGGTTTTGAGAGAAAGAAGCTTGCTGTAACTGTACAGTTTTTTGCTATCCCAAGGGTCTGGATTTGTACATTCTGTGGATTATCTGGTGGGGAAATTAGCATCTGTTTCATTACAGTTACGTAAACCAGTCGTAATGAAACTGGAAACAACCTGAACTGTCACTCTGAAATGTGAACTCTTCCCTGAGGATTGAAAGCATTGAATTTACTTCCTTCCCCTCTGGTTTTTGTATTCCATGTGCATTTCCTGTAAGCTTTCAAGATGAGAATATTTCCAAGCTAGTGTTGGGATCAGGCCTGACGTGGATCCCGTTGAGGTCCCAGCTGGCACCCTCACAGGGAGTGAGGGTGGTGAAGTGTGGGGAAAGGCAGGAAAGAAGAGAGGACTGTCTTCCAGGACTCTGCTTTAAGTGCTTTAAGTAGCACATTGAGGAGACTACTATATATATATGTATTAGTAAGGCCTTCTGAATTTTTTAATGTCTGGAAGGTTTTCTTGTCTAGCAGGGTTGGTTCAGTTTTTCCCCCTTCATTTATCTTAAGGACCCTCCTGAGAAAAAAATCTCTACATAAGAGATCTCTTCACAAGGATGCTTTCTTTTTTTTCTTCTCTCTCCTGCTTTATGCCCCTCCACATGAAACCTCACAAAGTGAAAGAACAGAATCTTTTTCCTTTGGTAAAACTTGTAAGGTTCTTTCTCGCTGGCTTTTTGTTGTTGATGTTGTCCATTTCCTTCAGTATCATACTCTCAGAGTGACCCTGGATTTTAAGGTATTTAGTGGTCACCAGCTGCAGTAATACTAGAAATGTCACAGTGTATTTGGCAGGCTGTTAGTGACTGAAACCAAAGGTTATTATTTTGCATGCTAATTATGAAGTATTGTTATTACCAGCAAAGCTCAGATCGATATCTAGCATTCTGGATCCTCAGAAACTGGGCCTCAAAATGCTGTGAAATCACTTCATTCCTGTTTAATCCCAGAGAAAGCTACTTGAATAGTGAGTTGCCTCGCATGTGTTACAAGCTTTGCTATGAAGCATCTCCATAAAGTTTGGAGGAAGAATCTCAGTGAATTAGAATTTTTTAGTGCATCTGGTATCCTATTTGGTGATACCAGAAGATGTGTCTTATGAAACTGCTACCTGGTTTGATTCTCCTTTAAATGCAGAATCAAATTCTTCATTCTTCACTTCCCATTGGGAGTGAAATCACTGGAAGATCTTTGCTCATTCATTCCTTTTTCCTCTTGGACACGTCCTTGGGAGATGGAATTGGTTTGCTTGGCCCATCCACTTGGGTATGTGTGAAGCACGACAGCATTTCCTGGCTGTAGACAAAGTGCATCACAAGATTTTAACTGAACACATTGAAGGGGGGGATCAATGGAAGGAGATAGTGAAAGGGACTAGAACTGCTGAAAGATAAGCAGCCACTGAAAGCTAACGCATTCCAGACTCTGAATGGTTTTCTTGTGTTTGGGGAATTCCTCCTTAGAGAAAGAGAGATCCAAAGCACTCCTATATCACCCAAGGTCGGTTATAAAGCTGGGCTCTATAATGGTAATACAGATTATGCTAATTGCCCTGAAGTTTTATAGTGCTAATGTGTGTTTTACTCTTCTGTGTGCTGAAGTGCAGTGCGGGTCTAAGGGAGCTGACAATGTCCTATTCATATGTAAAATGTTTTGAGGAATCTGTGGTTAGGAATATTTCAAAACAGCCACATGAGAGGATTCTTACATATGAAAGCAATATTATGTGTGTACAGCTCGTTGCTAACAGGGAGAGAAAGAAGAGTGTGTGAAAGCAGCTTCCCAGCCTTGGCATGTGGATTTATGGATCCTGCTGGGAGAAGGCAGGAGCATGGCAGAGCTTCCACCGTGCGATGGAGGTGAGGAGCCGGTGGGGCTGGAGCTGGCCCCGCAGCGCTGTGCAGACCTGGACTCAACTGGCTGCAGTGGAAACCGATGGCTGGGAAAGTGAAGGATCTTGCAGCGGAGTTGATTGCTTCTCTGTGCTTTAGGATTACTTGGAGTTTAGAAGTATTAAACTGAATAGATGGCAAAGCCCAGCTGTGTATTAATTATTAGTCTGGATGTCTTGCAACTCACAGGATCAGGCCTTTGCTGTCTGTGGTACTTCTTTTGATATCAGCGTTTGGCCTTCACATTGCAAAGGAGGTTACATCCTTATTTTGCAAGAGGTCTTTTTCTTATCCATCAAGCTGCAGCCGTAATCCGCTTTGACATTGTGAGTGACCACTCTGGAAGCGATTACTGCAGGATTTCATACTTTCTTCCCTGCTTATCAAATTGCTTAGTGCTTCTTTTTTGTAAGGAAAGTTATCATCTGTAAGTCGCAGTAAAGTACAAAGAGGATATGACTGCGCTAAAAATATCGGGCAATATTTTATCACCTTCAGAGATGATAAGTATCTGTGAATATGGGCATGTTCATGGAACAGAAGTCACTTGTCCCTCTCATCCTGTTTGTGTCAGGTCGGGTGTGCACACATATGTGCAGGTAGCACTTCCCCCTGACATTCCAGCTGAGACCAAAAGTCTGAGCGATTCCTTTCTCTGGGTTAAAACGCTTGCTGCAGCTTTATTTTCTGTTCTGCTTGGCTTGTAAGAAGGCTTGCTGTGCCTTTTAGTATATCCATAGCAAACATGATTTTGTGTTTCATCTTCACTGCACATCTGTTGAGGAACAGCAAAGACACAGTAGCTGAAATAGACTGCAGCTGCAGCAGCCATCTTTCTCATTTTGACTGTGATTCAAGATAAATGTTTTTAAATTACAGCTTTCTAAAGAAACCTTCCTCCTTTAAAGGGTTTTTCTCTCATTCACTCTCTTTTTTTGAGTGAGCTTGTAAAGCTTGTTTTTTAAGTAGACCGGGACTGGCAGCGTTAAGGAAATAGTAGGAATTGCAGAAGAAAGGATTCTAGCTTCTCCTTCTTAAGACAATTCAAATGTAGGGTGTTTTGTTTGTTTGTTTGTTCTTTTCCCTGGACTTAGATTTACATAGTTTTCATTTGAAATTACATCAGAGAAATGGAGGTAGCCAACTATCCACAGGCTTGAAAACCTGGATGATAAGAACTGAGCAGGGTATTCTGTTCTTTGTTATAAGGAGAACTTGGAGGCAGATACGCCTGCCTGTGTTGCTATGATGAGTATCTAATAATTGGTGGGGGACATGTTTGAGAACCTGTAAGCTTCACTAGAAAATTTTCAACCTTTCCAGATTATTGCAGCCTTGTTTTGCAAAAAGGATGGCTAACTTCTAGTGGCTAAATAGGAAACAGTGTA
Source organism: Penelope pileata (assembly GCA_013396635.1). Taxonomy (NCBI): domain Eukaryota; kingdom Metazoa; phylum Chordata; class Aves; order Galliformes; family Cracidae; genus Penelope; species Penelope pileata. The sequence goes on from WBMW01000984.1 coordinate 438,730, forward strand.
ATGACCAGAAAAAGAAGTTTTCTTGGTGTTCTTGAAATATGAGATCCACAATGTTCGTTTGTGCGGATTCGTAATGCCTAGGTTTGTTTGTGAAATACATGCAGTTAAAATTGATCCGTCAGTTAGCTTCTTACTTCCTTTGTACATAGGAAGTTTATTTTTGGAGAAAGGAAAGGGGAAAGGAAAGAGAACTTTTTCTTAGGTTTATGTGGATGGTGGGAGAAAAAAAAAATAGAAAATGTTGTCTGTGAAGACTTAGAAATAATTCTGGAAGAATGTAAGTAGACCCTTTCCTCAGTGTTTTGGGATATGTGGTGTTGCTAACGAGTGGCATAAGCCTGGGAATATAAAGAGGCTAACAGGCAGCTGGGGTGGCCAGTGATCCATCCAGAACTGACCCATGCAGTATTTGATTGCCAGTGAAAACAAAGCTCTATCAGAAAAGTTCTGACCAAGTCTAATATAGTTTGCACCCACAAAAACTCCTTGCTGCTATAAAAGCAACATTTGCCTGCGTGGGATAGAGATAAACAGAACAGTTCTCCTGGTGTGAGAAGTGAAGCCTATGGGAAAGGCTCTTGATTTAGGTTTGTGGATAATTTCACGAGACTTCTAAAGAAATTCCACATGGATTAACATTACAAAAAAAAAAACTGGAAAAAAGTTGCTCATTGTTCATTAGCAGGAAAGATGTGGTGTTAATTTATGCCACATGCAGTGTCCATAGGGTGGGCCAGGATCTAAGTCTCTGCATAATTTCACCCAAGGATATTAATTTCCCCACTGTGCCCAATTAAACCCATCCCCAAGCTATTCTGAGAACAAACAGGATAAAATACAAATTTATTTCTGGAAATCTGTCTAAAGCAAAAAGTAATTAAATATCTCTCTATTCTTTGGAGGGCATTTACAATCTTTATAATTAGTGATTAGAACTTAGAAACAAATGTTAAGACTAATTTTCTTGCTCTGCCAGGATTTATTTCATGCAGCTTCAGCCGTCAACCCATGTAGGCTTGCTGGTCAGTGGAACGAGGAGGGGAGCCACCTCCATGGGCACATGGGTGAATCTACTCTGTTAGTGGTAGGAGCTTAAATGAGTACCTTGGAATAGATGCCTCACTTCCTAAAATGAATGTGACCTGTAACAACTAATTTGCTTTGTGAGTGTTTTTAACCTCTCTGTGCCTTTCTTCTCCTGATCTCTGAACTGAGGAATGTTGCTTCGCTGGCTTGTGGTCCCTTAATGAGTGGCTTTGCTGCTTGTGTCAGCCAAACACATGTCCAGGGAGGTGTTGACCTCCTCTTCATTCTTCATCCTTCACTCCATTGTATCCATCCACAGCCTTATTCCAGTAGGTTCCTCTGGTGAGTGGGAGTGGAAACACCAGAGAAGGGTAGGGTGGACATGTGGAAGCAATGAACCAGCACTGCTGAACCAAAATACGTCATCCCTGTGCCTCGGGTGGAGCGCTGAAGCTTTGAGCTTTTGGAACTGTTTTCTTTGCCATGTCTGTACAGCATTGAGCTCAGCAAGGTCTCTGCTTTGTCTGTGAGGCACAATGGTGTTGATGTGGGAAGGTGCTCCTTTCACAGGCTTGTGTTTGTTTTTCACACTGAGCAATACTCTGTGTTTTTAGGTACTGCAAAGCATGGGGCAAAACCTACTTCTGCAGTAATGTAAAGAAGTATTCCACTCTCTGCTTTTAAGACCTTGGCATGCTGGTATACAATACCTAGTCTGGTTTTTACTTTCAAAAAATACATTTCCCAGTGTTCAACAAAAAAGCTGCAATTTTGCCTTAAGAAAACCACGGAGTCCGGACAAGAGTTTTGTCTTAAATCCTTGTACCTGTAGTCTCCACATTAAGGACCAATAATTTGGTCTAAAATTTTCAGCTGAGTGCAGCACAGTGCAAGGACCCAAGCATCCCAAACATTGCTATCCATTGGCCGATCTTTGTGAAGGATTAGTGTTTGTAAATGAATGTCAGGGAGCTATCTGAAACACTGTTGCTGGTGCTGTGTGCCAACATTTGCATTCACTCCTCGTGCTCCTGGTTGCTGATTAAAAATTAACCCTTGGATACTGTTCAGTGTCTTTAGCCTGATTAGTCTGTTGAAGGAATCATAGGAATTTTAATGAAGTTTGAAATGGGGTGGTCTTTACTCGTTGCTGAGTTCTGTTTTTGTCTGCAGTTTGGACTTTGCTTAAGTGAAGTCTTGCAGAACACATTGTTGTAAATTATTACAGAAGGCTTGTTTTCCTGAAGCAGAATGAACCAGTCACTAATGACAAGCTTGTTCAGCACGATTTTAGCAACGAATCTGAGAGTTATGTGTACAGGACTTTGCAAATTGCCAAAAATTCAGTCCAGGAGTCTCTGACAAACTCTGGAAAAAGGATGGTTCCTTGGGTCACTTAGTTCAAGTTTGTCCTCAATATCTTCATGCTTGAAGAGCGTTCCACGTGCAAAATATGCGTTGAGCCTTGCTTGGTTTGTATTTGCATAGCTGGTGTGTTTGGAAGTATTTTTCTCTGCTGCTTTGGGGTCACTGCAGACATTTATACTGGCATTTGGAAGACAGAACACATCCAAATCTTCAGCCCAAGAGAATCTCTGAGTCTTCAGTATGAGTATAATTAAATTATTCTTACTTTGCTTTAAGAATTGAGGCAGCTTGAGGAGAGTAGCATAGTTAAACATGGCTGGAGACACCAAAAAGGTTTTGATGCCCCTGTCTTGCTGGGCCAAGTTGCACTGAATTGTCTGTGTATTTGTTGGGTAGAGGATGTTTAATGAATGTTCAGCCTGTCCCAGTTGTTTGAGGTTCTGGGGGAAGGTACTAGCTTATGTACCTGCTCACTGCTGTCAATTAGATGTGGCTCCATGGAAAGCATTTACCCTGGCCTGAAAGTCATTTGTCTTTTGAAAGTGTATTTGAATTGTCAATAGTTCATTTATATCAAATGGGATCACATCTTCAATAGGAGTCTCAGCATACTGCTTCCAATGCCATATTTTGCACTTTTTCCTCACGAGATGTCTTCTATCCCAAATAAGTGCAATGAATTATGTATAGCAGCTTTCAGCGATGCTGTGTTAGGGGGTTTTGTCTTTGTACTTTAGACCAGTGTAATGAAAAATTAAATATTAATACATCCTCAGAATTTTTCTCAAATGTTTGTAGTATGAAATAGTAGATTTAAGAGGTAGTGTTTTTGCATTTGTATCTTGTTGTCTTGCAAGCTGGAAGTAATAAGAATAGTACAAGCAATGTAAATTAAACATTACCAAATAGCAAAATGGTTGCTAGAAAGCAAGCAGGGATCTTTTACTCTACAGAAGTCTTGGAAGTGAGAGCATCTGACACTTGTTACGTTGTAGGACGGCAGTGGTATAGGTGGCTGCTGAATTCACATACTCAGCATTTCATATGTCATTCACTTGTTTCTGTAAGTGCAATGAGAGAAGTGGCAATTACTTTGTGTGGCTCTTACTGCAGCACGGCCTTTGTTACCTGATCCAACAGGCCTGTGAGAAATGGTGTCACTTGCCCTTCTGGCGCTTGTGAGCAGGTGCCCTTTTCGGTTTCACGTCACCCGAAGTCTTGTTTCCTATGATTTTTTGCTTCTCCCTTTCTCTAGATAGTTCCAGTGCTCACATACCTTTCCAGGCAAGAAATCTACCTGGAGAGGTGCCACCATGTCTGTCTGTGAGTTTCCCTGTAGCTCCTGACTGGGAGAAGCAGAAATTGCAGTGATATGGATTCTTCTTTTCAGTGTCTTATCCGGTGGATATACCAAAGGCTGGTTCTGGGACCAGGTCCATGTGGATGACTCTGCCAAGCAGAGGTGCCAACTTAAGCCTGGTTCACATTTCCATGAGAATGATCTTCAGTCTCTGAAACGTCAGAGGAGAAACCTGAAGGCTTTATAGGGTGCTTGCCTGCCTGCCTGCATGTTCCCCCTCCCCACCCATGCCCACTATTCCAGGCGCAGGTGGTGAATAGTGATTGCACTGACTTTAGTAAGATGGACCAAGACTTCATTTTGACCAAATCATTCCTAAAGAGGGAAGGAAGGCTGTGTCTTTACAGCTCTTGTATTTAAGTGACAAACTAAGAGTTTGTTCAGTTGCCCCCAGTCGTGGCCGAATTCAGGGGATTGCTGATTCTGCTGCAGTTGCAATATTCACACCACTCTTCAATCATTCAAGGCATTATCTGCTGCTGTCAGCTGCTTCTCACACTTGGTCTGCATGAACGGGATCTTATAATCAGTCCTTGGAGCCATGCATATGCACTACTTCCCGTTAGATTATAATTAACTGTAATTATGGATGGAGATCAGCCCAAGCCATAAAATGTAAATTTAGATATTTACTATGTTAATAAGAAGATTTGGTGAAGGTAAAGGGCTTGATTTTCAATTTTCACTATCACAATGGTGTGATGGAGTCCTAGTGACAGCGTTGCTGAAATTAGTGTGACTGCAGTTTGCACTCATATTATGGTTTTCTTACTGCAGATATATATGTGAATATATGTAAATGAGATTCAGGCCTAAGAGATCATATCATTGACACAATAAAACGCTGCCTCTGAGAAGCTGAGACAGTAGAAAACAGTTTGCAGGAACCTCAAGAGAGGTCAGTTTGTCCATCGGTGTGCTAGAAAGTGTTTTGAACTTTGTATAAACCCTCATGATAGTTACTCACATAAGGTGTGAATGGGATTTCTGCTCAGGAAGGGGGAACATTCCCATTTATTTTCATGTGAGATTACATTCCAGACACAAGTGTTATCCAGGTGTGCACAGTGTCACTGACGTGTGCTGTCACTGATGCTGATGAGTGGGGAACCAACCAAGCCCTGTGTCAGGCTGCTTTGTTGCCATGCTAACTCCACAGTCCTGCCCTGAAGGCTTTCCTGGAAAAACAAACCAGTTAAGTAATGCTGAGAATCATAAAAATGATTCAGTGGGTTCTGTGACTAAGGTGCTACATCAGTATTTAGCTTTTGCTGGGGAGACAGTGGATTTTTTTGTTTGTTTACATTCAGGAATTAAATCTTGTGTGTTGTGAAATAATTAAATCTTTTTGGCTGCTGCTGCTGCATATAAAGTGTTGCTGCGTTGATACCTGCTGGTTGAGTGAAGCAGGAAGGGTTACATTTATGCACCTTACCGCTTACTGTTTTTGGTGGAAATGGAAAGTGAAGTAATAAGTTAGGGAACAACACACTGGAATTCTTCTTCATTTTGAAACAAAGAATCAGCATTGCAGGATCCTGGTTAATCAAAGTGTAGTGACCTGCATATGCTGAAGCCTTCCCCTCCCCTGCTCTGGTATTTAAATGGGAACGGCGTGTTTTGGTGTTGATGTAAAGGCTCCATGTTGGAGAGGTTCCTTGTGATGGCAGGGGGCGGCCGGATGGTGTTTGCCCTGAGCACGGTGCCTCGTGCAGGGTAGGAGCTCTGGAGGTGGAACAGCTGCTGAGGGTGTCTCACATCCCGGAGGTAGTGTTTTCCTCCTAAAACCACCTCCAGACACTGGAAGCTGATGTTACTCATGCAGGTTTTTCTGAAGTTTTAATAGCTTTTAGCATTTTTAAAGTTAACTTTGAACAAAGCACAGTGCCACTGTACAGCAAAGCAGCCGCAATGTTTGGCTCCGTGTCTAAAGATGCTCAGAAGCTAATCAGGTATCCAAAGGCAAATTAGAATGGCAGCCTCTTACTGCTGTTCTGACTGTGAAGAACATCAAAACATTTAGCCTGTTTGTTTGCTAAGCATGTGTGTCTGAGTCCTGTTGGAAGGCACACGGAGTGGTTGTTTGCTCGGGGAAGCAGCGACATGGCACATTACTGGGTGATTACCTTCAATTTAAAAATAGATACGACGTGAGTGGAGGAGATTGCTATGTCTGCAGGCTGGGGCTGTGTACAGTATTCCTGCCACTTGACATATTGATTATGATCGTGTACCAGCCCTCTGTTTTAAAACATAGCTTGACAGTGTTCTCTAGCTCCTGGCCTGACACCTGCAATAGCATTTCTGTCAGTGCTGCAGTTTAGAGATATTACTACAGGACACTTCAGCAGTTTCCTACTACAAAACCTGGCAAGTGATGGTAAAAGCCTGCCTGACTCCGCTCGGTGCCTTCGGATTCCCAGCAGGACTGTCGCGTCTTTTCTTTTGCTCACATCTCAATTCTCCCTTGACAAGACACATTGCCCCTCACCATGATGCCTGATGCTCCTTGTCCAGCTAGCAGAGCAAGTGGGTGACAGAGAAGGTTTCTGGGGGGATTTGGGCCTGATGACATCAGGATGACAGGCAAACTCGTGTGTTCCATGCTTACAGAGAATGTTTGGAGAAAAATAGCTCCTTATTTAGACTTGTCCAGCTACAGGCTAACCTGAAACTGGTGATCTCTGGGGCTCAGATCAGGATCTCCCATGGAAACTCTTATCCAAAATGATCCTGGATCAGCCCTTGGACAAAGCCTTTAGTTTGAAGGCTTGCTTGTCTCCAACTGGAATAACCACATATGTTTATTTTCAGACCAATTAAATGTTTAGTTGCAATATACAGAGCAAAATACAGTTTGGAGCAAGAAAGTAAAAAGGATTGACTGTATGTGCATCGTGTGCAGCTGAGCGTCTGTTCCAGGAGAACCCAAAGCTATAGCCCAGAAGCTTTAAAATCATTTTTAATATTAGGATCCTGTGTACATCCGTAGTTCGGCTCAGAGAGGCTTAAACATTGCCTCTTGGAGATGCCAGTTGTAGGAACTTGTCCAGCTGATCTGTGATGATCAGGGAAGCAGGTTCCTACCACTATCAAAAATGGGGTTGCTTTGGCTTCAGCGCTTGTACCAGAATTTTGGAGCACTTCAGCTGAAGGCTGTTGAATTAACAGCTTTTGTAAGATGAGAACTAGAAAACTTTGTTCTAGTAACTTCCATCGTAGATCAAAGATTGAGCTCTTGGATCATTTTTACGGAAGGTAAAATTAGGAATTAATACACAGCACGGGCTGTAGAAACCCGTGATTTGTCAGAAAATCTGTTCTTGCTGTAGGTATTGCAATTGGTTACTGCTAACCAGTGTTGCTAACCTGTATTAATTTCAATTTCCTCTTGCAGTAATGCGTAGAAATCCATTTGGGATGGACATTTGCTGCCGGAAAGGATCCAGAAGCCCGCTCCAGGAACTGTATAATCCCACCCAGGTGAGTGTCTTGTGACTGTGATCGAACTTCCCAGCTTGGAGTGCAAATACTTAACTTAAAGGTGTTTTGGTGTGTTTTTTGTCATTGATATTCAGTGACTGCTCTCTGCTTGGAGAAATGGTCTTCGGACCTGCAGAGCTGGGACACAAAGTTCTGCAGTTTGAGCTAAGGGCCTGATTTTTAATGGTTTTTAGTTGTCTAATGGTGCAGATTCCTTAAAGTATTTTTCTTAGGTACCCAAAAGCCTTAGAAGAGTATTTTTGATCTCCTCGCTAGAAGCTGAGGCATTGTAATTTCATCTATCGATCAATACACAAAGCGGCAGGGTGGGGTGAGAGTGAATACATGAAACAGCAAATGCAGGAAAGCAGAAAATTGCCATAATAATATATGAAAATCATTTATATGGCTTTTAGGTAGCTAGCTGCCCTTCCTGTCCTGGTTCATTTCTTGTACAAGGTTGAGACAAGCACAGTATTTAACACTCTTTCTTATGCTATGCATTATTTGATGCCTGATGGTTTTGATGGGAACCTACAACAATCTGAGTTCTTCTTGTGACAAGCAGTACTGGAAAGTTATCTGAAATTTGTGCTCCCATTTGTTCCTCTGGATAAATTTATTCCCCACATGTGGCTTGAATTGGCACATTCAGGAGCAGCATTTCCTGTTGGCAACTGAGAGGAAGTGCTGCCATTGAGAGAAAATGCCAGCTGACTATTAAACATATTTATTAAGGTTTAACAACCGCCTATTATATATTTATACATCAATGAATACATTGAGTTTTACTAAATTGGCTGTTAAGGAAAGTGACTATCCCAATAAATCTAACTTGTTAGATTTAACAAGGCAGTAAATGGTTTTAAATACTATTTGATTATGAAGAGACTCGCTATACAGTGTGCAAAATGAAATCTAAGTGATTTAAAGTATTTATATGAAGAATTGACAACAGCCCAAAGATACGTGATATCTGATCCGTAGTGTAGTTAAGCTCCATTTGCTCCATAGTTTTGTTTTATGAACCTAGGCTGACTTTCTGACTCAATTGGAATTCAGTGCATGGCTGGGAACGTGAGCTTATCATACTGATACCCTGACCTTTATTGACCATTACAAGAGTTAGTGTTGCATAAATGGCAAGTGCATGTAAAAACCCCAAAGAGGAGAAATCAAGTGCTACAAAGGCAAAATGTTAGAATTTGCAGGTTAAATTTCAGTGTTTAAACACTCTTTGCAGATGCTCGAGAAGGACGGGTGAGGGAAAAGAGGCTGGACATGTAATTGTTCTCCCTGGGAGCTGTGGTGTGTCAGTTAAAACCTCCTTACCCTTTAACATGGTTAAAGGCCATCCCATAAAAGAGAAGCTTCTCCATCCATTGAAGGGCTGTAATCCCAAAGCTCTTTTCAAGCTTTGTCAACTCAGAAGGCTTTCTGAGCTTCCTGAAGCAGGGAATGCAGCTGGCAGCTCCGTTCCTGCCTCTCCTTCCTTTCTGCATGCCCTGGCCAAGTAAAGTATTCGCCTGCCTTTCTGGGCTCTCTTAGGAGGCAGCCAAAAAAGTCCATGTCTGAAAGTGCAGCATTTCTTGCAGCCAGTGTTGAACTAAGCAGATGACATTTTTTACTCTAAAGTGTTTCCATCTGCTCCATGACATTCCTTCTCATCAAGCTTTTATGTTTTGTTTCTTTCTTTGTTTTTAGTAGGTGTTTGCTCACTTTTTAGATGGGGCTTTGCACGCTGCAGTCAGTACTAATAGCTGACACTGAGTGATGTATCAGGCAAGCAAGTGCATGCAGGAACAAGAAAAGGCAGCAAGTGGGAGCTGACATGTAAGACAACAGACTGGAGATGACCCCTAGAATATTTCTTCAAATATGTGGATCGTATTTCTTGTTGCATTTTTGCCCAAAGAAACGTCTGTCTCACCTTTCTTAAGGTGACAGATGAGAGACTGGTCTGTATTTTGGCAGTGGGCTTCTTGTCCTCCAGTGTTCACCGGCAGTAGTGAGGAGGGGAGTGGAGATCGGACCCCTGATCTGTCTCTGAAGTTCCTGGCTGTAGCAGTCACGATCAGCTGCTTGTAAAGTCAGCTCAAAAGTCAGTAAAATAAATATCCAGAAGAGTTTGTGAGCAAAATCTTTCTTACTGATATAGATAATTGAGACACCCATTAGATTTTTAACTCTTGACAGTCAGGACCTGTTGGGCTCCTGGTACTGGGAACCCAGTGAAAGATGCCTAGCAGCTATGGCTTTGGACGACTGCAAGCTAGATGCAGTTGTAATTTTTTAAGGGCAGAAAAGTGTTTAACGTGTCCACATGTATGTTTTTCACATGATCTAGTAACAGGAGTACCCAGCTGTGGCTCACCATCCTCTGCTACGGAGCGCTTTCCACGTGCTCCAGGTTTCCTCATGTAGGCAGCAGTGTGCAGCCCGCGTAACTCCTGCTGCTGCTGCTGCTGGTGAGCCGCCAGGATGCCCGGGAGAGGTAGGCAGGGGAGGGGGCTTTGTGTGGCTCCATGCTTCGAGATGGTGTTAGGGCCCATACGTCCTAGCTTGCAGCCTCCTCCTGGCTGCTCCCTATCTGGGGAGATGAGAGTACGGCTGCCAATGGAAGTAGGTGCCAGTTAGGGTCAAAAATCTCTCAGATGTAACATGCTGTAGTTTAATACAAAGAAGACTTTCTCCTATGTGTTCAGCATCTGGTTGTGCTGCCCATAGAACCAGATGGAGACAGGTTGATTTACACCAGCTGAGGATTTGACTATGGGTATTTACTGTGTTGACATATAACAGCCTCTCTGATCCTGCTCTGTCTTGTTTCCTTCTATGGCGTTGTTTAGGTTGTTTGCAGATGCCATCGTTTGTCTTTTGAAACTCTTTTTGGCTTGGCGAATGACTGTGAAAAGAAACAAGAAAGAGAAAGAAAAGAAAAAAATAGAAAAGAAAATTTTAACTTGAATAAATTCAAATGTAGCAATAATCTGGAGGTAACAGAAAGGATGTGGCTTACAGGAGCTGAATTTTAGAGAATCGCAGTCAGATTTTCATTGGGCTGATCATAATTGTTCAGGTGTTTGATGGAGAAGGAGAGGATAACTGGTTGGAGATGGCACTGAGTTAAGATCAAATTAAGTGTCCGTGACAAAGCCGTGTGTTATTTATGTCATAGTTGAGTGCCTGGCCTTCTGATTATTGAGAAGTAGGAACAATGCTTTTGCTCTTTTGCCTGTTGTAATAGAGCAGAAAGTGAGAAGTGCGTTTGTCTGTGGACAAAAGGTTTCTTCTCTAGGGCTTTCACTGCAAGATTTTTCATGAGTTACTGATATACCATGAGGGAAAGAAAAGTCAATATAACTGAACTGGATTTACACTGAGTAACTGAAAGTGTGGTCCCTGAGTACATGCGCACAGCGTGAAGACTCTCTGGGACCCTATTATCTTTTTTTCTTTCATTTTCAGTTAGAAATTACTAATAAGGTGCAGAAGTACCAGTGGCAAATTTTGAGGGCTGTAATGGTCTATTTCTTTAATGGGTTTGTTAAAAAGCCAACTTGGATCTACATTAAGCAGAACTATTTTCCTTCTGCCACATAGTTGTAATGTGGCATAGTTGTACATCTAGCTGTAACTGAACACAGATGAAGAGCCTTGCAGGAATTTGACATAAGTTTGCATTGCATATTGATTTTTTTTAATTTTTTTTTTTTTGTATACCAAACCCCAGGAATTTAAGAACATGGGTAAACAGATATTTGCCAAATTTATTCTTGGAAGACAACATATGCAACTGTGCCTTGTAATTTGCATGACTGACTACAGCCCCATTGCTCCAAAAATAACAGATAATTGTGGATCGGCTCATCGAGCTGGAGTCACCAGAAGTTCAGAACTGGATAACATCATATTTGAGGCTTGTACGCATTAGCGGTTGACGTTGATTTGTTTGGAGTAATGAAAACACTACCGAATTACAACAAATTGGAAGCCAAAATAGACCTAATGTTAAAGGAAAGAGAAGTGACTGCATCTTTCAAGTCAGAATTTGTCTTCTAGTTGTCAAGATTACCACCTGATTCCCAGAGAGTCATTGTCAGATCTAACTTCTAGACTGCTGAAAGCAGCATGGGGAGATACAGCCCTGTAGCCATTAGGATCCGCATCCCGAGGATGAGTTTGTTTCTGTTTCTAGTTTGACATTGCCTAACTAACTGACTAATGAGTCAACAGGACTGTTTCACTCAAGGTCAAACTGTTTGCCATTTGTTACTTTCCTTTTCAAACACATTTCTTTGTGTTGAGGAGCTGCATTTCTAGGTGGCTGCTTTCTGGTGTAGCTGGAGCCAGGATGTTTAGTGATTTGCTGAACCTGGTGAGTCACAGCTGTGGACCTCACATTGCCTTTGTGTTATGAAATTATATTGCACTGTTTTAGAGCAGTCATTCCAAAGTGACCCATTTCTTTTATTACTTCCACTTTTTTTTTTTTCCTCCCTCTCCTTCCTGCCAAGCGAAAGGGAGAAAGTGAGCTGTTGCCTTGCAGACAGTGTTTATACATCCTCAGTCACCTCAGGCCTCAAGTGCTCCTTTTTTGGAGATGCTGCATGATTATCTGTGGCTCAGGCTGTCTGGATAACATCTGCAAACATAACCCAGTTCAGCCCTCATCGCTTAACTTTCATCTGGGTTGGTAATTTCCTAACTCCAAGTTGATTTCCACTCACTAGGATGACTCTGGGCAGCTGCAACTGTTCCTGGGTAGAGGTTTGTAGTCAGCTTTGTGATCTGAGCTCTGTGTACGTGTTGTCCAAGGGACTTCGAATCAAAAGTTCAAATGCTTAAAACTGGCGTTGCTGCCCTTGGTGGCCCTGAGGTACTGAGCACTCTGCAGTTTGTTTCTGTTCAGCGGCTTTTTTTCTTAAAAATACAAGAAGCAATGGTGAGTCATTGAGCAAGATGAGAAGCCCAGTTTGCCTGCAGGTTTGCCACCGACAGCAGGTGACCAGGACAGACTACCAGAAGGATAAACGACTCGTGATGCTCTGCCAGCACACAACAGCGTGTGGCTCACCGGCTTCCTGAGCCAAGCATGCGTCTTTGTCAGCTACATCATGCAAGAAGAGCCTGAGTTGCCAAACCACTATAGCAATCAAGAGGAAGGGAAAAATGGTACTTGCCAGTTTCAGTTAAGACAGGAAGATTACACCAGCACTGTACAGCAGTGCTGTGCACTGGCTTTTCTCCCCCTTTCACATGTGTAGGTTCTGGCTGCTGTATTTCCTCACAGGGACAGCAGTACAGGTACCCTGATGTGAACTTTGGAGTACAAGAAATAGTGCAGCTTATGTAAAGAACAACATGTTAGATTTTATTGATGCTTCGCAATTGAGCTGAATAGTCACAAAAGTGCGTGTGTCCTTTTGAAGGCAAGAAGTGACCCAAAAGTTTTACCAGTACTGAAAACGTACGTTGTGTGATTGATGCTGATCTTTGTAGGCACATTCATGCGGATAATAACAGTGTGGTAAGTGCAGTTATTAATCACAGTACTTGATTGATCATAGATGAAAAACTCCTTAATGGAAAAGATGCAGAATGGAGACATAGGGAAGGAAATCAATGTACAGTGCCGAACTTTGGGAACATAATCCTGTTGGTAAACAGCAATATTGTATCTAATTATCCTCCCTTGCTGCAGCAAATGCCTGCTGATGAAAGAAGAGGCAATTGATTTACTCTGTGGATGACTTTGTATACAAAACCATTACTTACAGTCCTGCTTGCAAGTCGTGAAACAGCAGCTGGCCTGGGATGAAATATTACATCAACCTTAGCAGAAAAACTGCACTAGTGAGAATGCTTTGTTATTAATTACTGATTGCAAATGATAAGAGCCTGTTTTAGATGCCGAAGAAATAGCATGGGGAGAGGAGTGTTTCAGGTACAGTGTGCTTCATAGATCATTCCTTGTGACATGATGGATGCCTTTGTAAGTCAGGAGGAATTAATCAGACAAGTATGTACAGTAACTACCAGCACTCAAGGCCAGAATTATCCTCAGGACAAGTTACTGCAGTGCATTGGTATGAATGCATAGGCACCTGTGTTTAATAGAAGACTTATTGCCTGCATGAAATGAAAAAATACAGTTGTCACTCAAAATAGCTCTGATTTCCTTGATAGAAAAAGAAGCAGAGATCTCTCTCTCAATTTCTCCAGTCCTTGAGTTGTATTTTGTTATTTTGAGAGAATACAATTTTAAATATAAAGGCTTTCTGGAGGCATCCAATTATGAAAAGAAAGACTCAATGGTACAGGAGATGTGGCCAAAGCCAAAAGGGTTGTATGTGTTGGAGGGGAAAGAGGGCAACACGGTTTTCAAAGCTGGACATCTGTGTGTAACATGTGGACTCCCTGTTGGATGGGCACCAGCTGGGTGGAGGGAAGGCCTGGGCTGCAGGGCCCAGTCAGCATCAGCGTGGCTTTTTGTGTCTGGTGATTTGAACATGTTGCTTCAGTCCAGTGCTTGCTCAGAACTGAGCAGCGTTCAGATGGAGCACCTGCCCTGTTTCTCTGCATTAGGTTCCTTTCTTTCTCCCCCAGGTGAAAGTTTTATGCCTCCTTGACCAGCAGAGAAAACTTGGATAATTTAGAACTAACATAGAACTAACATAACTTCAGAATGCAGAGGCAGTGGGAGAATATCTGTGTTTGCAAAGTGGTACAATGAGCACAGACTTCTGCCACCTGTTTCTACTGAGGCAGCGTGCATCCTTTTTGCCTGCGCTGAACAAGGGCTCCAGCATCCCTGTCCTCGTATTCCCCATCTAAACCTTGTAGTTATTCACACTGTAGTCTCTCTTCTTTATTTCTTGTGCAAGTATTTTCTGAGCAGCTTTCTCTGCTCTGTGCAGGGTAGCAACTGTTTAAACACCTGCCTTTTTTGTCCAGCAGTCTTTGCTGTCAAAGAGGTTTCTTGATGCTGTGCAGCAGAATCACACGCTGCTTGCAGCAGGGCAAGGCAGTCTCTGTGAATCCCAGGAGCCCAGCTACAGCCACTCTCTCCCTAAGGAACTATAAAGGATCCCAATAGATGTAATTATGTCAATGAGAGAAGACAGACACTTTAAAACTGTCTACTAGTACTTGTAATTCTCATTTGCTGTTTAACTTTAAAATTGAGGAGGAGCAGAAGGAGTTGTTAAAACTGGCAATTATTTTCAAGAGATCAGATTCAAGTCCCGTTTTTACACTTGCTGTATCTGATGCATCTTCTCAAGTCCTATGAACTGACCTGTAATGTTCATTCATGCTCTCTGTGCAATGTAAAATATAAATTTACCTCAGCAATATAACCAGCTGCACCTTACCCAAGCTTTCTTCAGTCAAAGTGCAATAATCTGCTTGTCCAGTTACACAAACAGGTTCAGAATTGCTCTTCTGTAAGTACTGCAGGCAAAGTGAGGTTGAAATGAGACGTGTGGCTGCAGAAGGTGCCGTGTGTTTTGACACTGGTGTGCTAAGGAAATCCCTGGTGCTGCTGGGAGGCAAGCTGTAGCGTTTTAGCACAAATGTGTAGGTAATTAAATTCAGCCCAGTTGATCTAATGACACTTCGCTGAAGCCCATGCTGTTCCCGGACCACTTGCCTGGTGTTCTGGTGGGGCAGGCTTCCCCTGTGGGCTGCCCCGTGGTGATGGGCATGATGCAGCAAAAAGGTCATCTGGAATATCCAGTCTGGGGATGGGTGGACCTAGCTGTGAGCTGGGGTTCACTTGCGGGTGAATCTCACAGTGTGATGGGACCCAGTAATGGACTTGAGGGGATTTGGCTGTGCACCCCACGCTGCCCAGCGGGGTGCCCGAGCTGTGGGCACAGGAGATGTAGTGTGGTGGTGTCAGCTTCTCCTGTTGATGCTGTCTTGCATTCTGCTAACTAAACAGGAATAATGAGCAAGCAGTTAGGCTTTTAGTCTCATCATGGTGATCTGAGACTCCAGTAGAGTGAGAGCCGTGGTGGTTTGAAGACTCTGTGTGCTTGGTCTGTTGGTCTGCTAAAATAAGAAAACTATGCCTTGCCCTGGCAGTGCTCTTGTTCTGACATCCCCAGACCCTCCTGATGCAGTAGTTAGGAGTTCACTGAGGCAGAAGGATGAGCTGGGGGCCAGACTGTGGCTGCTGGTGGCCAAAGCAGAAGCAGGGAGCCACATCCCTGTGAACAGAGAGCGTGTGCCCCGTGGACTGAGAAGTGCTGCCATGCTGACTGTGGGGCTTGGTTTCTTGCTTACTCGTTTAATCCTCAGCCGGAAAAATTAGCTGTCTGGGTAGTCATCACCTAGGCCAGACACATTTAGACTGCTTTTAGTCACTAGCTTTCAGACTTTGCTTCTTAATGATGTGGAAGAGATGTAAAAAGAAAATGAAAAAAAAAGCAGAGTTTACATGGTAATAGCTTTACTGCATTTGAACGTAGCAAAAACAGCGTTTATAATGCATATGTCCTTTTTTCCTCTAGAAAAACAACTTATAACAGTTGCATATCCTGGTGTGGATAGGATTTTGTTTGAGCTTTTCCTACATTTGAAGGGTGACATGAAACTCAGTGGCAAAATCTGGCAAAAATTTGTTTTCTTCATACTGAGACTATAGTATAGTTGTAGTAGAGGGGGACAATGGCTTCGTATTTTAGGTTTTCCAGCATGCTGTCAGCATAGATGCGTCTGTCCATTCATAACCTTGGGAGAAAAGTGAAACCTGATCTCTTGAAAATCGATGGCAAAACTCCTTGGCTCTGAAGAGGCCAAACTTTTAGTTAGAAGATCTGATCCAGGGGGTCAGATAACTGCAGCCCTTGTTGTACCTCTTTCACCATTCCACATATTCTGTTGCACTGGGAAGTGTTGTGGAGTTGAAAAGATTCTCTCTTTTTTTTTTTTTCTGGTAGTGAGATGACTATAGCCAAACCAAAGAGAGTTGGCAAACTTACAGTGCGCTGAAGTTTATATATATTTCTGGTGCCTGGAAAATCCAGGAAGGGGTGTTCCTTTCATTTAAAATCTTAAATCACATCTGAACAGCATTCTGAGCGTGGTTCCAGCATGGAGCTAAGAGCAAAACATGAGGTAAAAGATTCCTGCAGTCAGATTGCATGGCAAGATAGCAAGCCTCTGTAGCTATCAAAGTGATGACCTAATGTAAATCTTCCCCTCCTCCTGTAAACGTGGGCTGTGTCTTTTAGATCATTTTGGACAAGCGTCTGGGGATTAGTAAGAAGAAGTGGGTATTAATTCAATTAGAGGACAGAAGATGAATGTACAGGCTGGGGTGGGGAATTGACATCAGGAGCTGAAAGAACAAAGACATCTCTGACTGGGAGAGTTCAGTTTCATCTGTTCAAGCCGTGTTTGGCTTTTGCCATGCATACATTTGACTTATGAAATGCTGGTTGAAGGAGTTGTATTTACATAGCAATATAGTTAATGTCATATTTTGGGAGCTAAGCCTTGATGTCAATAGATGGATGGAAAGCTGGAGAGCAGATGCACAGTGGTAGCTTTCAGTTCTTTCTGATACATTAAATATTCATAATAAGCTCAGCTGAAGGAGAAAAGAAATGTTTCATTGAGCTGGTAAGGAGAAGCTGAAATCGCTGGAACTTCTCCAAAGCGTTACATCTTGCTTAATGTGAACTGAACGAGGGGTCCCGCGGTGAAGGTGAGGTGCAGTACCAGGCACTTCCACAGTTGCTGCTTTCTTGCTTTAAGAGATTGTTGTACCAATTACATCACTCTATAAAATAATAGCCAAGAAGTGCTACTTTGAGCAGTTTATGTGGGCACAGCACAGGATTTTTCCTTCTTTTTTTTTCCATACCTTTGGACCTACAAAAGCCTGTGTATGGGCTTTCTTACGTTTAAATGCACTTATTTACAGCCTGGAAACAAATCCCCCCACATAACATTTCTCAGACACAGACACACTGTCCCTGGGTGGATGAATCCCGTATCAGTAGGCTTCTCTCACCCCCTGTCTGTACGCTCTGTGCCTGCCTTGCTGCTGTCCGGTCCTGTGTTGAGGTCCGTGCCCCGCTCTCCCTGACATGTGGGCCAGCATCTGCGGGCACGCTCCCCTCTTCTTCATAGAAGCATAGAATGGTTCAGGCTGGAAGAGACCTTAGAGATCATCTTGTTCCAACCTGCTGTTATGGGCAAGGACACCTCCCACTAGACCAGGTTGCCCAAAGCCGCATCCAGCCTGGCCTGGAACACTTCGAGGGAGGGGGGATCCACAGCTTCTCTGGGCAACCTGTTCCAGTGTCTCATCACCCTCACAGTGAAGAATTTCTTCCTTATATCTAGTCTAAATCTGTCCTCTTCCAGTTTATAGCCATTACTCCTTGTCCTGTCACTACCTGCCCTTGTAAGAAGTCCCTCCCCAGCTTTCCTGTAGGCCCCTTCAGGTACTGGAAGGCTGCTATCAGGTCCCCCCGCAGCCTTCTCTTCTCCAGGCTGAAGAGTCCCAGCTCCCTCAGCCTGTCCTCGTAGGGGAGGTGCTCCAGCCCTCTGATCATCCTCGTGGCCCTCCTCTGGACCTGCTCCAACAGCTCCACATCCTTCTTGTGCTGGGGGGCCCAGAACTGGACACAATGCTCCAGGTGAGGTCTCACGAGAGTAGAGGGGCAGAATCACCTCCCTCGACCTGCTGGCCACGCTTCCACACAGTTTGTGCCCCCGAAAGAGCTTGACCTCTAGCTAGGGCTTGGGGGCACTGGGCTTGTGTATGTTTGAGGGTAAATGTTAGCCTGCAGGAAGCTCTGCGCTGGCTGCATGCTGGCGTAGCGCGAGGCCGAGCTGCCCCGTGTCCCCCTCCCCAGCTGCCACACGCAGAGTGCTCCAGCATTAACCCCAGGGAGAGTCAAGGTGTCTGGCCATAGAGTGGGAGTGGGTTGGCTGCTCCCTGTACAGCTGCTTTGTGTCATGTAAACACGGGTAGTAAACTATTGTGGAACTCACAGCTGTGTGCAGGGAGCATGGTTGTCTCCTTGCTCAAGACTAATATCTCTCCTTCTCTTTCCTCCTCCTCCCCATTTCCTCCTGCTGTAATATCTTCCACTCTGCTCAGTCTCCCTCTCCCATTCCTACTTTTTTAAATAGAATCATAGAATCACAGAATGTTTTGGGTTGGAAGAGACCACAAAGCCCACCCAGTCCCAACCTCCTGCCATGGGCAGGGCTGCCACCCACCAGATCGGGCTGCCCAGAGCCCATCCAACCTGGCCTTTATCTGACCAAGACTGGAATGTTTTTGTATGAGGTACTGTGCAGGTTTATGGTCACAGCTCTACCAGAAAGTGCAGCCAGGGAGAGAACAAGGGTGGGCAGTTGATGGCAAAGCAGACAGAGTGGAGAGAGTCATTCCTCTGAAAATTATGCTCTCATTCATTTGTTTATTTTCATCCAACCAGTGCAAAAACAAACCAGGCAAAAGAAAAGATTTTTGTCAGCTGGTAATGAGAGCTCAGTGTCTTGAGTTTATAAAAAGCAGTGTTGCTTCTAATGGGAATGGTGAAAAAATCTGCTGTGTCAAGAAAATAATGGCAGGCCAGGTCTTGTGCTTATTAAAAATGGAAAGAGCTTGAAAACAAGCGGTGCAAGATCTGTAGCTTCACCTCCGACAACCTCTGAAAAAGCCATGGGGGGCTGAGATGTAAATGCATCAAAGGGCTTTGTTTTCCAAAGGGATGTAACAGATCTCTCCGTGCATCCTGCCTGCTCTTGCTGAATTGCACAGCTGCGGGGTGCAGCAGGCAGACTGGGGAGGTTTTAAAGCATCACCTTCCTGCCTTGCACAGAGTGTCGTCGTGTCCTGGTCCTCTTTGATAGATGACAAACCCTCTTCAATTTTCACTTGGGCTGTTAAGTGAGTTAGTGTATAAAATATTGAAGCTGTAGGAAGAAAACTGCCTTTTTACTGAAGTGTAAATGATCTTGAAACAAAATACATGGGATAAAAGAATGATTTCTTAGGCAGGTTCAATGAATAATTGATTTCTACTTCTCATAACATTATCAGTGTAATTAAATCGGTGGCTAAAGAAGTAAGACAGAAGGTATCATCTGTTAGACACCAAACCTCTCTCTCCAGTTGCTGGCAAAGCACTGCCATCTGGCATTAAAGGCTGTCCTGCACTCATGCAGGTTCAAGATCTGTCTTGCTTCTGACAAGTCAGTGCTGTGTAAGCACCAGTGTGGTAAAAATCCATGCGTTCAGTCAGTTATCTGCACGAGAAAACAACCCAAATAAGCTCCCTTCCTTCCCTGCCAAACGTGCTACTGTCTTTGGAAGCTGTGCATAGAAACGATTCAAAGTAATGTGTGCTCTAGGTTCTTGCTTTGTGCAGAGAGGCCTTGCGCTGCTCCTGGTGGACGTGGATTTTGGCACAGCTGGGCTGTGCAGTGATTCCAGCGGGTTTGCAACAGAGCTGTGAAGGTCACTGACTTTGGTCACTCACCAAGCTGCAGGAAGTCACTGTTGTGGTTCCCTTTGCTACTTCAAAAATCAGAGAAGTCAGAGGGAATAAGAGGGGACAGGGAAGCAGGTGGATGTGACTGAGCTTGGCCAGCTTCTATGCAGGACTCTTGTTTCTTCCTACGGATTCTGCTTAGGAGAAGCAGAGAATGGAGGGTAACTGCAGAGGCCAAGCAAAGACAAAACTAAAGGGGAGACCTCATCTTGCATTTCATTTAGAGATTAAAGATAGAAATTTATTAGCATTATAGTTACCATTACTTTATTCTGCAAAATTAATTCTGAGAAGCAGCTTCTGACTTTGTGACGTGTCCCAGACACTGCAAGGGTGCCTTAGAGTAACACACTTCCTTGCGTGTCCTCGCTGTCACACGTGTAAGCCTCAGATCCCTCCTACACTGAAGTGTTAGAGTGTGAAGTGGTCCAGTATCTTTTGAAAGTCAATGGAGATCTTTTTGCTGGCTCTCAAAGTTGTTAGACATTCTTTATCATACTTAAGGTGAGTCTCATCCAAAGGCTGCTAAAGTCAGCAGAAAGATCCATTGCTTGCTTTGCCTTGGGGTTGGTCCTTTTGTTGAAAAGGCTTAAGGAAATATTTTGTTCACGTTGTTGTGATTGTGCAATAAATACTACATTAAGCAGCCAGTCCCACAGAATTCATGTCTGTTCAGTGATATTCAGGCATGCATACTAAACTCAACATCTTTAAGTGTGGCTTCATTGAACCACTGTCCTGGCAATACAGCAATCACCATAACGTCGAAGGAGAAGCAGCAGTGACCCAGCAAAGTGCAGTGCTCACAGCTGTGTTCCACCAATGCTCTCGTCTGAGCAATTCTACGCAATGAGCACAGGGAGAAGATCCTAAATTTTAATACTGGTTTTGCCATTCTTTGCTACCAGATTGTTATGTCTCTGTTTCTACAGCTGTAAAATGAGAGATGCTTATTTACCTGTTTCTTAGAGGTATTGTGGTGATGTAATTATTGTCTGCGTAGTGTTTTGATTGTAGAAAATGGCAGGTATAATTACTGAGTCCTAGTTGGATTGTACATCTACCAAAACTACACACACGCCATGAGATGTCTCTCTTAAATTCCTCAGTTACTTGAGGGCAAGCCAAGTACTTGGTTCGAACTGTAATGAATCTAAACCAGGGTGTACCTGTTTGATTTTCTGACCGAGAGCGTTGTCACTGCTGCATCCACAGACTCTATAACATTTGTGTTGGTGATGTCAGGGAGAGCCAGTGTTGGCATGGAGGCCTTTATGGACCACGTGCAAACTCCTTTCTCATGTACAAATGTGAGCGTGGATCTCCATATACCCCAGCTGCCACCGAAATCTGTGAATTAGGGAAGTGCACAGTCCTGCCAACAGATCTTGTACCAGTCTGAAAAGTGAGGGGTTTGTATGCTCAATGCTTTATTGTGCATACAAAATACAGATTAGTAAACCTGAACTTTGATTCCACAAAATCTGTTTGCATGACTGGGTATGGTTGGTTCTCTGTGCTGTCACTGCCTCACTTTGAGCGAAAAAAAAAAAAAAAAAGTAATTCTCAAGAGGGCGACTAATTGTTTCAGCTCAGAATTAAGTGGCTAATCATTAGAAGTTCCACTGGCATGGAGTGCATAACATTACTTGTGGTACACTAATGTGTCATCGTCGTGGATGTAGTGTACACTCCACTGAAATGTGCTAATTAATAGATGGGGTTTTTATTGGAAAGGGTTAATGCGAGCTCTGTTGTTAAACGGGATACCAACGTGCCAGATGCTGGGAATCGGGGTTTTGCAGAGGCTGTGATGCTGTTGCAGAACGCAGCACAGATTTTTTAAGGGCTGAAGCCTTCAGAAAGCTGCCTCTTACCTTTCTGCAGCCTGATACTGAATACATAGCTTGAACAAAGTAGTGTTCAGTGCTACACACTGAGATCCATGTCTCCA
Source organism: Penelope pileata (assembly GCA_013396635.1). Lineage (NCBI taxonomy): Eukaryota > Metazoa > Chordata > Aves > Galliformes > Cracidae > Penelope > Penelope pileata. Next base: position 460,448 of record WBMW01000984.1, read on the forward strand.
TCATCCTGCCAGGCTGCACCCTGCACCGCAACTTGCACGCAGGGCATTCCCATGGCCAGGGCTGCCCTTGCTTCTTACTGCCGCTGTGTTACCCCCCAGCACGTCTGATCTCTGCTCTGAAACAGCCAGAAATACGATAATGTACCCTAACGAAAGATGATGAGTATTAAACCTGAGCAGCATCTGGCTCAGACGAAATAACTTCAGATGAAGCGCTCCCGTTTCCCTGTATCTCCTATTTTGGAGGATTTCCCAGTTGCTTACTGGGGGCTCCTGCGAGTCTCGGAAACGAAATTATTCATTGTGTTCATTTGCTTTGGAGAGAGGTGTGCTCCTGTGTTGAGAATTGAAACCAGTCTCCTATGCTTAACGCCTGAGGGCACAAATGTAACCTGTTTAAATATCATTCTTCAATTATCCTTTGAATTGTCTGCCTCCCAGCTCCTCCCTCCTCTGTAAGAGACCCCTCTGGCTGCCTATCAGAAAGGTGATACATCTGCTCTTTCGCTTCATTTCCCTAAACTGTAACTGAGCACTGTCTGTATAAAAAAAAATGAAAAGAAATGTCTGGCTGGAACAGCGTTCTTCGCTTTTATTGCTGAAAGACGCATTAATTCCCCCTTATCCAATACATCCATTAAACAAACCATTCAATTTCCTTCCATCTTCAGCCCTTTCTAAAAATAAAAGGAGGGTGGGGGGGATACCTCGGCACACTCAGCCATTCTTTCCTGATCGTAAAGGCCAAGCTTGAATTGTGTTTTTACACTATAATTTCGTGAAACCTAAGAATAGATGTCGGAAAATAGCTCATTGACCCCTCATTTGTTTAAAAATAGCTGAAAGATGATAGCCCCTTACTATATCTGCTCTAACTTGCCATTTGCGTTGCCCTATGTAGCACGGTCTGCTAGTGGAAATTATATTTAGGTGTAGGGTAAAAGCTTCAAAAAAGCCTGTGTGTCTTAGGCTGAAATCTATTTCCAGTCTGGCTTGAGCAATTAGAAAAGCAAGCGATTCATTCAGGCTTCTGGCTGCTGGGTCTCAAGCACAGGCATTCAGGCTCTTTGGAAAGTGCTTCCTTCTCTATCTGCATTCAGAGGAAAAGTAACCAAGGGAGCACTTCAGTTGCTCGACTTTGAGGCTTATTTTTTCCGCTTTTCGTAGAGGCTTGATGAAGATCATTGAATCAGCAAAGGGATGCAAGCCAGGTGTCTTGTTCTACCAACCCCCTTTTTGCTCACCTTTTTGCAATGCAGCCCTGCATAGATGTGTGTCAGGAAGGTTTGCACCCAGCAGCTCCTGGATGAGGAGGGCCCTAAGCTGCAGAGCTGGTGCTGCTGGCGTTAGAGGTGCCCCATCGGAGCAGTGCCCACTCCTAGCACATATCCTTTCAGGACAGTGGAGACAGTGGTGTGTGTGTGCATTCAAGGCAGCATTCATCTCCCTGCAGTGTTTGGCAGAAGTGCTGAAATTCTGAGGAGAACACGAGCCCCATTAAGACTCCCTGCTTCCCTGTGCATACAGCTAGCACGCTGGGTTTTCCAAGCTGTTTTTTTTAATCTTGAAACATCACGCGTGCTTGTTTTAGTGTATCTGTAAAGGTGCACCGGGGGGGAAGCAAAAAACAACACAAAAAAGACAGTGGTTTGGGGAAAATAATATTATGGGGAAATTAATAGGTGTTTTGGACCACTAGATTCTGATAAAAAAAAAATGTGTGATTATGCAGTAGGGAAGTAAAATAAAGCTGTGACAAGAGAAAAATAAAATAAAATTCTGCCGAGCTGCCCTTTTAGAGCTGCCGTCAATAACTCTTGCGTAGTGCATTAAGTTTTAATGTGTAGCCGGGCTCTCTGCGCATAGCGGGGTGTCTGCGGAGTCATCAGCGAGAGCTGGTAAATGCCTGTCATACGAAGAATGCCTCACAGACAGAGCCGAGCTAAGCTAATCGTTTTGTTACCATTAGTCGTTTTTCATTAATATTTGTAACTGCAGTATTATCCACTTTGCTTCAAGGAGGATAGAGAGGATAATGCCCGCGATGCGCTTTATCCTGCAAACAAAGGCTTCTTCTGGAATGCGTGGTGGGATGGGATCGGGGTGAATGCTTCAGCTCTGATCTCCTTCGTGTATTGGTGTCCTTTTTTTTTTTATTTAAGGCTATAGAAATCCAGATGCGATAGGGAATAATTTCATCACGTGGCTTGGCATTAACCAGCACCCACCATTTACGTTCGTGGGAATCAAATAAGTAATAACTGTGCTGAAAATGGAATATCCATAAGCACGTTTAATACTAGGGATTAAAAATAGCATCTAGAAAGGAATTTCCACAGACGCATTATACCAGCCAGCCTGTCCCTGTGGTGCATGCGGGCTCTGAGCACCTCCAGCTGAACCTCTGGGGCTTTGTGATTTGCAATTGCAGCACAGACAGAGGCAGGAGGGCACCCAGAATTGGTCATGGTCCCACAGGTCCTGCAGGGCTCCTCTCGGAACCCATCGATCGCTGACGGGTGGATGGAGCCGGGCTCCTGACAGTGTGCTGGCATGGAAGAGGTACAAGAATAAATGTTGGTTCTTACACTCATAAGTTTTCCCCCAGGATAATGTACCTCCGCTGGTTTATGCTTTTTCCTTTTAATCTGTTATTTTTTTTATCGCTTTCTCTTCCAAACTCCCAGATACTGAATTAGGTATCCCAGAATGATGGCATGGTCAGGCATACAGGTGAAGACGTATCCTTCCCAAGGTGCTGTGCAGTTAGCAGATAGGTGAAGGGATAAGTGCTTCATTTCTGTGATATAAAGGCTTGTCAACATGGATTTAGGATTACTCCTCATGGTTTTTGCATCATTCTCGACTTGCGTCGATACTGTTCCACTTGCAAAACTATTTTCCAGTAACCATAGAGGCTCCAAAGGGAGAGGAAAGAAATTTAAAAAAATAAATTTAGAAATGCTTGCAAATTACTTTAAACAGTTTTTTTCTATCTGTGACAAAACTGAAAATCAAGTCTGATGGCTCAGTATCTCTGAAAGCTAGAAAGGGACATCGTGGTTCTCTTTGCAAAATGAGACATTGCCTTTTAAAGCATCAAAAGCTTTGGTCTCTGCTTTTGATGAATTGTGAAATACCGGCTCCAAAACATGTAATTGTCTTGGAATGAAAATTTGCACATATTCCAGCTCAGGCTAATATTATCCAGTGGGAAATGTATTCACACTGTAGGAAGAAACATATACAAATTCTTTTTCATCGCGAAGCAAATAACCCTTGCTACTATTTTCTGTGCAAAGTGCCCCCCATTATTTTATTATATGTACTCCAAAAGTAATTTGTGCGTAAGTATGGACATGAATTTTTTATTTTCTGAAGGCTGCTGAACTGTCAGCTGTGGATCTAACCACAAATCAGATACGTTACAGCTCCTGCTGCTGCGCAGTCACCAGGGCAAAACAAGCGGCATTCAGCCGCCAGTTCCTTGCAACATGTTCTGTGCCTGCCAAGCAGTGCTGTGCCTTCAGGGTCAGGACATGTCTGTGGTGCAACCACAGCATTTGTTGCTGCACACCACTGGGTGGCTTTGACTGAGAGCACTGGCCTGGCTCTGCACCGATGGCTCGAGGTGAGTGCTTTGTTCGTCCCATGGCTTGTCCTCAGGGCTCCTGGGCCTGAAGTCTGTTGTCAGGAGCTCCAGGACTCTTTTCCTTTCTTTTAACCAGTGACAGCAACACCAGAAAAAAACCTACAAGTGCTGACAGCTCCAGTTAGAGAATTAGTTTTAAGAGGTAATGATGGTGACTTCAAACTTGGGAGGATTTAGGTGGTAGGTCAGGTGTTTAAAAGGACGTGCTCTCTCCCTGTGTCCTCCAAGTAACCCCATTCCTATCCAACGCCTTTGGAAGGGGTGTACCTGTGTTGGACTCCAAGAGTGAGGGATTTTGGAGAATCTTTAACACGTCCAGACACAGCCTTTCCATCCATGGCTTGATTTTTAAAATAAACTTCATGGGGGTGACCCAGAGGGCCCCAGGTAGCTGCAGGGATGTTGTGTGAGGACCGTGGCCCCGTGGTGCAGAGCAGCAGTTAGGACGTGGTGTAAATCTGTGGGGGAAAGAAATTTGAGGGATACTATCAAGCTGTAGACAATTTGCATACCTGACAAATCTCAGGAAAAGTGATCGGGGCACATAAATACACCACCTCTCTGTGCTGTGTCTGTGTGCTGATTACCAGCACCAATAGCTTCTTTAATGAGAAGAAATATTTCACTGTTGCACGTTCTCCAGGGCTTAATTTTTGTAAGTGAACTGCTGATTCAGTTCTACCTCACAAAATAACTCAGTTTGGCAATAATTCAAGGCTAAAAATGTGAGCTCTGCCTGCCTGCTATTTATCAAGCAAGCAATTACATGGAACAGTGCATCATTCCATTGAACAATGTTTAAATTCTTCCAATTGTGTTTTATAAAGTAACTCTTGTTTTGGCTTTTGTTCCTTGGTGGCTTCCACTATTCTGGCTGCAGGCAGTCTGTGGCTCATCAGGAGCTTCTGGCAGCCCACAGCGATGGCTTTTCCTCACAGCGCTTTCTCCTGGCCTCTGCAGGGTTTAAAGGGCCAGGGCTGGTGGAGAAACACTGATGTGGTTTTGTTGCTACTGACTTAATCAATCCTGAAGCTAGATTGAATCATCCAGCTAGGTCTTGATCTGCCTTCTGTCTGCTTTCCCTCGCTCAGCAGCCAGTTGGCACCAAGTGTTTTACAGCTAGCACAGGGTCCCTCGTGTATCATGTTCGTACATCATCTATGCAGCCTCTGTAGTTCCTCAGATCTTACAGAGGGAGCTGCAGGGATTAACCCTAGGGACTAGATTTTGACCTTCCAGCTTGCACGGAATTATTTCCCCTTAGTCCTCAAAGACTGCTTGAGCATCCAGACGCCTCAAAGTTGAAGTCAAGTGTTTGTCTCCATCCAGGCCGTACACGTCAAAGTTGAAGTCGGGCGTATGTCTCCATCCAGGCCATTTCTCACTCTTGCTGATGTTTCTCACCTCATTTGTGTAGCCAAGCCTGACCTCCCTGGGGCTCCGGTAAGGGACACGTGCTGCTGAGTTAGTGCATGGGTGGAAGCGTTGGGCTCCGGAGATGGCGAGAGGAGCTCCTCCCTCCCTCATGGGTTCCTGAACCCATGGTCCCAGGACAGAGGTGAGGTACGTTTTTTAGGATTGCCGTGAGTAGTGCTCCAGGCAGACAGCACCACGGAGAACATGAAAGCATAACTGGCAGAAAATAGCTGCTTCCTAAACACGTTCATGCTGGTGCTGCCCCTCAGGTCGTGTGCCCTCAGCTGATGACAGGAGGGGCAGCTCGACCTTCTCCTTTTGAAGCTTGGTTTGGACTCTGAAAATTGGGCAAATTTTTATCCCTTCCCCTTCTATTTTCCCCATGTGTAATCAGAAATGCATGTTCAGCAGACCAAGTAACATCCACAGCGAGGCTGGAGCAGTCAGTCACCGTGGCTTCCACTGTGGCTTCTCTTTGCCCCCCTTTGCCCGCGTCCCAGAGGGTGAATGCAGTGAATTTGCTGAACTTCTTGTCTTTGTTCTGGGAATTGTGCAAGTCTGAAATACTCTCAGCAGGATTGCTTGGCGGTGAAACGGGAGAAATAGGATGTAAGCTGGGCTTTTCAAATTAGGACTGGTTCTGAAGGGCTGAAAGCAGTAAAACCCTGCAGGAATTTTTGGAGTTGGTGGCTTTGAATTTTTTGGTGATTCCTTAGGATTGTGTATGCATACCAGGTTTGTGGAGTTACATGGTGCTGTTTCTGCATTTTGCTGTTCAGAGCTCTAAGGTATGTTTTGAAGGAGGAAGATGCTGCTTTCTTTTAGTTCACGTGAATGTCTGTGGTTTCATGACTGGGTGGGTGGGTGTACAGTGATGACCATTAAAAAGTTGAAGTTTCATTATCAATTTAAGGTTTCACCTGGAACAACACAGTTTTCTCTCATTTGGAATACATAGCACTTCTGACAACTGAGGCACTCTGATCTGAAAAATAATGATCTCTGTAGATAACTGTATGAATCAATATTTAGGCTCACATGGGAAATACGTCCTTCCTAGAGAATTCTGTCTTTTGACAAAAGCCTTCAAAAAAGCTGTTGGAATACCATTTCCCTCACCCAGTTATTTTCGCTGGTATTGCAGACATCCTCGCAAAACCAAAACTGAGGCCCAGAGGATTGCATCGTGCTGTCAGGCACTGTCACAGGAGTACAACAGTTGTTTCGTCATTGGCAGCTGCTGCTCTCAGTAACGACTTCTGAGCTACACCCCTAAACTTGAGCAGTGTGCAGTAAGTCAAATCCTCATGACTAAATCAGTTTAAAAGGAAACAGAGATGAAATTCCTGCCTGTTAACATGAGGCTAAAAAGGGATTCGTAAAACATTTTAAAAAAAGGGTCCACTATGGCCGCTGCAGCCCTAAGTAAGCTTTGCAGTTGCATCTCACCACAAATGTCAGGGAACCTCTGACAGTGCAATGTAGTAATTTTCAATCTTGTTCTTTTACATGATAGAGATTGAATTGGATTTGCCAGATGTTGTCTTGGCTGTCTACTTCCTGAGCTCTCTCTTGACCCTTTTTTGATGAGCTGACTGCCTGTGAGACACCTGGCAATTACTGTTTTTCAAGGAGCCTGTGCACAGATGAGGACCCTCGGTGACATGTCACTGGCTGATCTGGTACATGCACTGAAAAAGTGTTGTGATATAGGGGATGCACCGGTGAAAACAGAGAAACTCCTATTCCCCTCTAGCAATACCAAGCACATATTAATGTATTCTTCAATGTGTCAAAGGTCTGCACTCATCACCAGGGTGCAACTGCTGCTCGGTATTTTAGGCATTTTGATGGCACCCCTGACCATAATGTCTGGGCTCTGCTGCCTTGTGCTCCCTGGCATTACGTGCTGCTGGATGCCAAGACCTGTGCACGGCAGCATCCTCAGGCAGGGATCACTTAGAGAATGAACTTATGTAAGTTGCCGAATGGAGGCTTGTGTAGGGAGTGCTATATTAATACACCTTCATCCTTTTTACATGAGATATTAGCAGCAGCTCCAGTCTGCCAATCTGACTGTGTGGGTGAATACTGAGGAGGCAGTGATTAGGGAAACTGAGCTGTGTGGTTGTTCTTCCTTTGCTTTCTTCATTATTCATAAATTCACAGTTAGTGTCTCTGTAGTTAATAATTCTCTGTACTTCTATACGGCCTTCTATCAGAGGACCTCTGAGTACCGTATGAACATCAATTAATTAGCATCCTCTCACCTTTCTGTGGGCACTTTTAATCCTGGTGCTGTGTTTTGCCTGGTATACAAATGTGCTCTGTGCTGGCCTCAGAGCATGCAGCTTTTTTTTTAAAGGTCATTACTCCAATGTACTAAAACCAGCCATCTAACCTTAAACTCATGCTCATGAGTTAGAGGATAATCTAGATCTGTTTCATGTTACTTTATGAGCCCATTTGGTAATAAAATCCAAGGAAATATATACTTATGCATCTCATAAACTGAAAATTCAAAGACAGGAGTAGCAGAGAAAGTGATTAACTCTTAAGTTTTAAAGCAACTGCAAAACCAGAAAAGGCAATTTTATGTTAAAATTTTAATGTACACCTTCTCTGACTCTACCGTGCAATGTGTAAATTGCAGCAATGCAAATCCTCTTTGGGCTGCGTGGCCCAGCAGCAGCTATCAGAGATGGTTTATTAGAAGAGATGCTCAGCTGGTTTTTGGGATGCTGTTTGAGACTAATGCAGACTCCACCTGGTCCCTTGCTTCTTCCCAGTGCTGGTGGTAAAAGGGATTACCTGGGTGCTTGCTGATCTGCTGTGGACATCATGAGTTGGGCTTTAGGTTTTCACAGCAATGAAGGTACAGGAGTGGTTTGAATGCCTTCTTGTCTTGCTTGAAATGGCTTAGGGAGACCTGTGTGGTGCTTTCTGCCACCTGAGCTGCTCTGGTGCAGCTTGGGACCAAATGAAGGGTGCTGTGCCTGTGCTTTAGAAGTACAACCTAGCAACTGCTTGTTCTTTGCAGGGTGCATTTATGAATGAAATTTGCTCTTTGGGGTTAAGTTCGTAGTACTGACAGAGGAAATGCTGTTAGATTATATTGTACCTGACAGCTTGGTGGATCTATCTAATGACTCTCGAGATAAAGTCTGTAGCTTAGGGTGCTTGTTTTTGGAGTCAAGACACCTTGAATCCTCTTTCTGCTAGAATGGATGTTAACTATTTGTACAAAGTGATACTGGCCACAGAGACACACCAGCCAACAAAAGTGCTTGATAGCTAAGTAGTAAGAGTGAGTGAGTGGGAGAGAGACCATGGATCATCCCACATACTGCTCTCTGCTCTTTGGAGTGAAATGGCAACCTTCATTTTCTTGACTGCTTTGATTTCCACAGAAGTCACCAAAATTGTTCCAGTCTTATGCTGGAAAGAAAAAAAAAGACCTGGCTTGATGGAAGACATCGCATTTAGCACTGGGCAATTATTTGTTCCTGCATACGCATCTTAACAGCTCTGGGTGCTTGCTATAATTGGAGTGTTATAAATAGAGTGGTATAAATAAATAGTGTGTTATAAATAAAAAGGGTGTTAGTTATAAATACAGTAGAGAAGTTTTGATCTAAGAAACTGAAATAAATGAAGTATTACTCAAATGAGGCCAACAGCATCCTTAAATTCCTGGAAACCTTCATTCTGGATTTGCCTCCAGTCTCCTGATTCCATCGGTATACCAGCAGCCTTGTAATGAAGTTGCATCTCATCTAATAAGCTTTCTAGCCTTATTAGGCAATGCCTAAGTGTTAGGATAAGATTTGCAGCTAACAAAGAGAAAACTGATCACTAGAGATCTCTCCAAAAAACTGAGTAAGTTTTCTGTGGCACAGAGCAGGCCCTTGGCTGACAGGTTTTGGAGTGGTCACAACGTTAAGCACTGAAATTTTAACTTTGCAATGGGAGGTCAGTGTAACCGTCACTTAAAGAGAAGCTACGCTGACAGTTTTGGCCATCTATATAAAGGCTTAATTTCCAGCCTTGGCTTTAGGGGACTTAAACTTCTTCCTCACATTTTATTATCTTCATCAGCCTTTGCCCAGTGCCCTTTAGCAGGATGGTTTAAAAGCTGCTCTAACATAAACCTATGCTTGCCTTCGTCAAGAGAGGTGTTTCTGATGTCACGTTCATTGAAATCCATCCCCATTTGCCTGATCTTGATGGCAGTCAGTTCGCAAGGTGATGTGTCGTGTGATTCATTAAGTGCCTGGGACGTGCTAAGCCTTTTCAAGACTGACAAAATGGGCACAGTGAAAATGTCAGTAATCTTCACTGCAAATGTCAGTCACTTTCTTATCACCACGCTTCTGTACAGCTATTGTGTTTCAGTTTTTCGCTTTCTTCCCGCTCAGCTTTCGTAACATAAAGAAGTTGCAGCAGTAGCTGGAGTTGCATCTGCTGTTTCCACACTGGAAATCTCAGTGTCACAAGAGCGTTTTCCTTCCCCCTCCACTGCTCACTCCCTCCTTGCTCTTTCCCCCCATCTTTCATTGCAGCTGACGGCTGGATGCTCTTGGGTCACTGGGTTTTGTATACAAAGGGGTGGAAGGATGGGGCTGCTGAGGTCGAAGTCTCTTCTGTAGAAAAATGTGCTGGCTTAAGTTTGCAGAGCAGCTCGCTGGAGTTCTGTGCCTTGAGAGCACTCTGCCTGCCAGCCAGAGCAAGCTGTTCCAGCAGGAGCTGCACATCATGCTTTTTTTTCTCCTAAGCAATTCTCTGCATAAAAGGAATAACAATTTGTTGGTTTAACTATATTTGTAATCTAGAGGGAGTTCTGAACAGAACAGCAATGGCATTTGGTGACAAACCTCTAAGTAATAGATACTGATCATTGGAGTCCTTCTTTCGAATCATCAACTTTGCATAGATTTGCTACTAAGAAAAACATGCAGGTGGAATAAATAGCTGTTAATAAAGGCTCCGAATGTAGTGTGTACATTTTTACAGCAAATGCAGACAGTGCCAGGAGGGATATAACCCTTGTTTTTGTATATACGCGTCGTCTCTTTAAAACATTGAGTGTATATTCTGATGGAAATATAATTCTGCCTTTGCACGATCCTAATGTGCTCCTGAAGTCAATGGAAGCGTTTGCTGGAGAGCAGAATTGGACCCCTTGTGATTCATGCTTTTGGAACAGGTGGACTAAGATGTGCTTGTCTGGAGGTTAAGTATTAAAGACACCAATTTTTTCAGAAATTGGAGAATTAATATGGAATGTGCTGCCCTACCTGCAAAGTTAAATTTTTCATTAATGCATAGCAACCCAGAAATTTAGGAAGGTGAAAACCTCTGACTAAGAAGTAAATTTCTGGTTATTCTGCTGGTGCTGTGCTCACCCTGTTAATACTTCACCCAGTTCACAGGGCAGAGAGGAGAGGCAAGGCTGCCAGGCTGGGAGGGCACAGGGTCCTCGTCCTGGCTCTTCGTTGGCATCCTTCACAACCTGCTGTCTTCTCCCAGTGTGTCAGGAAGGGGACAGAAAAGCAAGCTGCCTTCTAGGAAATGGATTTTCAGGATGGATGTGATCTGGTACTGTTTTTAATTACTAACCTGGACATAGTGTTGGAACAGGCATTTTGAGAGGGAGGGAGGCTCCCGCCTCCAGCTGTAGTTGAAGGCAGGGAGGCTGCTCCTGGTTAGAGACAGGTAGCATGGGTTGGTATTATTCAAACTTAAGGTGCAGGGGGAGGAAGGACAGCTCAAGGGAAAAATAACCTAGCTTATTAGGCTAGGCTGAATGTAGTAGCTCATTATGGCTGGAGTGCGTTACCCGTGACAGCTGCAGGCTCAGGGTTGTTCAGGGTCTCCTGATTCCCATTTGTCAGGGTTAAGGACGTCCTGCTTGGAAACACCATTACAGAGCACGGTTCCTCCTTTGGTTTATTAAGAGCTGCAGACAGTCTTCCAAACATGCTCCCTATGTAGTCTCACACTTGTTTGGTCTTTGTGCTGCCTGGATAACATACTCCATAGTTCAATTGCTGAGTTGGTATTAAAATGAGAAAAATAAAAGTATGGTGCTGGGAAAAGAGATCCATTTTTTTCTTATTCCTTTTCCTGTCCTAATCTACTTCAGAAAAAGAAGTTATACGTTAAAGTCAGGACCCCACTTCATGGGACTTGACTTAATCTACCTCTTAAATAAAGTTTAATGCCTCTTAATTAAGTTTAGCATAACACATAAATTTTCAGACAGCATTTTGCCTGCATAACATCACCGCTCTCTTTTGCCTTGTTCTCCTTCCATTCCTGCTCTCTGTCAACAGCAATCTTCATCTATTTTCTACCTGAAGAAAGGAAAGAAATTAAGACCTCCCAGCCTAGCATGTATGCTTTCACCCTCCTCTAGCACAAACAATTCCTGTAAAATAAGGAGAAATGTATTAGGCAAACATTGCTGGCCTATTCCAATTGGATGATAAAAGCATTAAGAACAAAAAGGTCATGTACTTAGCTGACATAAATGGACCAAAAATTAGTGAGTGCTTCTATCCATTATAGTTTATATAGAATCTGACCTCTGCTTTTATGTTAATATTTGCCTGAGTTCTGATGCTTCCATGAAGATGTTACTTTCTTCCAATCGAGTAATTGAAGGCTTACCATTATCAGTCCATCAGAGTATCTTTCTCATTATTGTTATTGCTGATATTATACACCTACAATAGTGCCTAAAAGGTGCAAATTGGGTAAAAATTGTGCTTAGTCAAGAAATAGTCAAGAAAAATACTGCATGGCACTAATGAATTGGAGATGAAGTCCCACAGTCAGTAGCGGAGACCAGTGGTCTTGGAGGCTGCTTTGACATTTCAACTTTAAATATTCCTCTGAACTTTATATTTGCATGAAATATTTAATCCAAACACATGGCTTTTGGTTCAAAATGACAGCTGTTTCGTTTTAATGTGTGCAAAGATATTGCAAAAGCCACAGGAATTTGCGTAATGAACTTTTAAAGCCTCCTCTCGTCTTTTTCCCTTCTTCCTAGTGAGGATGACAGTTATTGCCCTTCTGTGTTACATTGTAAGAAAACCAGATGACAACACTACCCAGAGAGAGTCATAGAAAATTCATGATTTAGTCCAAAACACGTGCTTGAAGAAAAGGCTGCTTTTAGGTCTTTACTCATGCATTGAAATACATGCTTAGGAGCAGGAAAGGTAGATAAAGCCAAGAAAAACAATACACTTGCTCCTCTACCCATCATCTTTTTCCCAAAAAGCCCAGATTTAAGCACAACGGATGAAGAATAGAAGTCAAACCATGTTCTGGAATAAGAAGAAAAATGTGATCAGCATGAGTAACTGTGGATAGCTCTGGCCACTCGTGTCATAAACTGGAATGTGAAAAATAACTGAGGCAGTTCCCTGTGGCAGGGAGGAGGTGAGGGAGTGGGAGACAAACGAGTATGAGCTTTGTCCTCCTTAGGGGGAGGAGAGGAGTGATCATGAAGCCCTGCAGCCATCCTGATGATCCAGCCTGATGGGGACATGGCCTGGGAGCCCAGGGGGACATAGCCAGGGAGTGTTACTACTCCCTGAGAGGAAAGGGGCTGGAGAAGACTTCTGAGATATCTCATGGTGATTTTTCAGTATTTAAAGGGAGCTTATAAAGAAGATGGAGACCAACTTTTTACATGGTCTGATTGTGACAGGACGAGGGGGGGTGGTTTAAAATTGAAAGAGGGGAGATTTAGATTAGATATTAGGAGGAAGTTTTTTACTCAGAGGGTGGTGAGGCACTGGCACAGCTGCCCAGAGAAGCTGTGGATACCCCATCCCTGGAGGTGTTCAAGGCCAGGTTGGATGGGGCCCTGGGCAGCCTGATCTGGTGGGTGGCAGCCCTGCCACAGCAAGGGAATGGAACCAGATGATCACAGAATTGTAGGGGTTGGAAGGGACCTTTGGGGTCATCCAGTCCAACCCCCTGCTAAAGCAGGTTCCCTACAGCAGGTTGCACAGGTAAGCGTCCAGACCAGTGCTCTGTCACCTTCAAAGTAAAGAAGTTCTTTCTTGTGTTCAGATGGAGTTTCCAGTTTGTGCCCATTGCCCCTTGTTCTGTCACTGGGCACCACCAAAAAGAGCCTGGCCCCATTCACGTGACTCCCACCCACCAGATGTTTATAAGCACTGATCAGATCCCCCTCAGTCTACTCTTCTCCAGGCTGAGCAGCCCCAGGTCTCTCAGCCTTTCCTCATACGGGAGGTGCTCCTGGCCCCCAGTCCTCTCTGTTGCCCTCCGCTGGGCTCTCTCTAGAAGCTCCCTGTGTTTCCTGAACTGAGGAGCCCAGAACTGGACACAGCACTCCAGGTGTGGCCCCACCAGGGCAGAGCAGAGGGGAAGGATCACCTCTCTTGACCTGCTGGCCACGCTCTTTTTAAACCATTGACCTTCCTGCCTGCAAGGACACACGGCTGGCTCATGGCCAACCTGTTGCCCACCCAGGTCCTTCTCAGAGCTCCTTTCCAGCAGGTCATTACCTAACCTGCACTGATGCATGCAGTTACTTCTCCCAATCTTTAAGGTCCCTTCCAACGCAAGCCGTTTTGTGACTATGACATGCAGATCTGTGGGACAATCTGGGCTGTAGCTCAGGGAATGAACGGTTGGGTTGTTTCCTCATGGCCTGTCTTCCTCTCACCGTATTTGTAGTCTGCTGCTCCCTTGTGACAGTGGTGGGTGTGCAAGGTTGCTGTACAAGAGCTGGGTCACTGCTGGAGGAGCCTGCGAGGAGAACTGTGTTGACTTGGAGGCCTGGGTTTGCCCGATGTCTGTATTAAAGCACGCATATATTACAGCATCTCTTGGGAGGTAGTTCAAGTCGTGGCCCAATGTATGATGATCTCTCCTCACCAGGAGGTGAGACAGATGAGAGCTTCCCATTCCTGCTTTACAGGTGGGGAAATGAAGCATAGAGAGGTTACATGGTTTGGTGGAGATCGCAGAGGGAGCCCAGAGGAGAATTACAACTGAATCAAGGTCTCAGGAAGACTGTTCTTCGCCTTTAATTAGTCTGTCAGAAACGTGCTGTAGTTTCTTACACAGTGTATCAGTAATTACAAAAGCATACACAGCAGCCTGTCTTTGGAGGGTTGCCCAGACAGGAAAACAAAACTGTTTGTTGAGCAAGTAATGGGATTTGTATGAAGGCATAATAAATGAAATTTATTTTAAGGTAGCTTAGCAGATAGCAATTCGTAGGGAGAGGCAAGGCTTACTCTGTACAGTGAGAAAATGCAGTAGTTATCATTTTATTTAATTACAGTATGAACATCCCTACTAATTTATTAAAAAGTCTTTTAGTGGTTTTCTATGTCTGGAAACAAAATTAATGTTACTGGCAACAAACACCACATCCAGCAGTGAAGAATGTAGCGCTTCCTATTGCTGTGTTCAGGCAGCAGCGGAGCTTGGTGCAAAATGATGTGGAGTGTGGTAGACAGTGTCTGTCCCCTGGGACAGGCTCATCTCACCTTTTTGAGGGAAAAAAAAAAAAAAGCAAGGAACCCTTATAGATAGTGAACCTTCTAGTAGAGAAAATGATAAAAACTTGGACTGAAATGTGCTCCTCTGTGCCTGAGGTACTTGAGAAGAGCAAATTTCTGTTAACCCTCTAAAGGGGATTGCCTGACCAGAGCTCCCTGAATTGGCAGCATTATTTAGCACTATAATTTGATCCCATAAAAGGGGAGGGAGACTGGCTGATGGTGTTTTAGTATGTCCGTATGGCAAATTAATTATTCTGATACATTACTTGGCTGTCTGAATAGTGTCTTTTTAAAAAAATACTGATATTAGCAGGAGGAAGGAGCATAATTTGCTGATGTCCACAGCATCAACCGAATAATACCTGGTGGTCTGTGTCATGAGGATGAAATGGTATTGTCTATAATGCCTTATGTGAATAGATAAATGTGTCCAAGTCATGTTGCTCGAGTGTGGTTTGGTTCCAGGGCAGGGATTAATCACTGTGCTTACAGAGGTTTGTCCTGGCCAGTGGCATGCAGAGGGAAGAACCAAGGCGAATCTATCAGTAGTAAAAATTCCAGCATGTGCACGTTAAAGGACTAATACTGGCTGAAGCTGCTATTGGTGGACCTGTCCTAGTGATCTGAAGGACATCCTGCAGTGTGGGAGGGCTGGGGCTAGTCCCCTGAGCCTGTCCCTTGCCAAGCCCCTCTAAATCTCACCCGAGGACTGTCCAGCTGGAAGGATACCCAGCTCAGGACCCAGTACGGCTGCACTTGGCTCTCCCATCCTTGAGCTGTGTGGTAGCACCGCTCTGGGAAATCTGAGAACCAGTCTTAGGACCNATAAGCACTGATCAGATCCCCCTCAGTCTACTCTTCTCCAGGCTGAGCAGCCCCAGGTCTCTCAGCCTTTCCTCATACGGGAGGTGCTCCTGGCCCCCAGTCCTCTCTGTTGCCCTCCGCTGGGCTCTCTCTAGAAGCTCCCTGTGTTTCCTGAACTGAGGAGCCCAGAACTGGACACAGCACTCCAGGTGTGGCCCCACCAGGGCAGAGCAGAGGGGAAGGATCACCTCTCTTGACCTGCTGGCCACGCTCTTTTTAAACCATTGACCTTCCTGCCTGCAAGGACACACGGCTGGCTCATGGCCAACCTGTTGCCCACCCAGGTCCTTCTCAGAGCTCCTTTCCAGCAGGTCATTACCTAACCTGCACTGATGCATGCAGTTACTTCTCCCAATCTTTAAGGTCCCTTCCAACGCAAGCCGTTTTGTGACTATGACATGCAGATCTGTGGGACAATCTGGGCTGTAGCTCAGGGAATGAACGGTTGGGTTGTTTCCTCATGGCCTGTCTTCCTCTCACCGTATTTGTAGTCTGCTGCTCCCTTGTGACAGTGGTGGGTGTGCAAGGTTGCTGTACAAGAGCTGGGTCACTGCTGGAGGAGCCTGCGAGGAGAACTGTGTTGACTTGGAGGCCTGGGTTTGCCCGATGTCTGTATTAAAGCACGCATATATTACAGCATCTCTTGGGAGGTAGTTCAAGTCGTGGCCCAATGTATGATGATCTCTCCTCACCAGGAGGTGAGACAGATGAGAGCTTCCCATTCCTGCTTTACAGGTGGGGAAATGAAGCATAGAGAGGTTACATGGTTTGGTGGAGATCGCAGAGGGAGCCCAGAGGAGAATTACAACTGAATCAAGGTCTCAGGAAGACTGTTCTTCGCCTTTAATTAGTCTGTCAGAAACGTGCTGTAGTTTCTTACACAGTGTATCAGTAATTACAAAAGCATACACAGCAGCCTGTCTTTGGAGGGTTGCCCAGACAGGAAAACAAAACTGTTTGTTGAGCAAGTAATGGGATTTGTATGAAGGCATAATAAATGAAATTTATTTTAAGGTAGCTTAGCAGATAGCAATTCGTAGGGAGAGGCAAGGCTTACTCTGTACAGTGAGAAAATGCAGTAGTTATCATTTTATTTAATTACAGTATGAACATCCCTACTAATTTATTAAAAAGTCTTTTAGTGGTTTTCTATGTCTGGAAACAAAATTAATGTTACTGGCAACAAACACCACATCCAGCAGTGAAGAATGTAGCGCTTCCTATTGCTGTGTTCAGGCAGCAGCGGAGCTTGGTGCAAAATGATGTGGAGTGTGGTAGACAGTGTCTGTCCCCTGGGACAGGCTCATCTCACCTTTTTGAGGGAAAAAAAAAAAAAAGCAAGGAACCCTTATAGATAGTGAACCTTCTAGTAGAGAAAATGATAAAAACTTGGACTGAAATGTGCTCCTCTGTGCCTGAGGTACTTGAGAAGAGCAAATTTCTGTTAACCCTCTAAAGGGGATTGCCTGACCAGAGCTCCCTGAATTGGCAGCATTATTTAGCACTATAATTTGATCCCATAAAAGGGGAGGGAGACTGGCTGATGGTGTTTTAGTATGTCCGTATGGCAAATTAATTATTCTGATACATTACTTGGCTGTCTGAATAGTGTCTTTTTAAAAAAATACTGATATTAGCAGGAGGAAGGAGCATAATTTGCTGATGTCCACAGCATCAACCGAATAATACCTGGTGGTCTGTGTCATGAGGATGAAATGGTATTGTCTATAATGCCTTATGTGAATAGATAAATGTGTCCAAGTCATGTTGCTCGAGTGTGGTTTGGTTCCAGGGCAGGGATTAATCACTGTGCTTACAGAGGTTTGTCCTGGCCAGTGGCATGCAGAGGGAAGAACCAAGGCGAATCTATCAGTAGTAAAAATTCCAGCATGTGCACGTTAAAGGACTAATACTGGCTGAAGCTGCTATTGGTGGACCTGTCCTAGTGATCTGAAGGACATCCTGCAGTGTGGGAGGGCTGGGGCTAGTCCCCTGAGCCTGTCCCTTGCCAAGCCCCTCTAAATCTCACCCGAGGACTGTCCAGCTGGAAGGATACCCAGCTCAGGACCCAGTACGGCTGCACTTGGCTCTCCCATCCTTGAGCTGTGTGGTAGCACCGCTCTGGGAAATCTGAGAACCAGTCTTAGGACCACTACGCAGAGCTGAGCCCTCTTGTAGCTGCAAACAGAAGTTGCTGTTATCACTATGAGAGTTCTCATTTGAATGTTTTTTCATTTGGTGTCATTTCCATATGTGACAGCAGGCTTTTCTGAAGGAACACTCTAAACTACTAGGAAAGTTGACTCATCTGTTGCCTTACTGAAAAACAATCTTTCTTCATGATATATGGGTTGCATCAGAAGAGGGGTGGCCAACAGGGACAGGGAGGGGATTGTCCCCCTCTGCTCTGCCCTCGTGAGGCCCCATCTGGAGTGCTGCGTCCAGGCCTGGGGCCCCCAGTACAGGAGAGATGTGGAGCTGTTGGAGAGGGTCCAGAGGAGACCATAAAGATGATCAGAGGGCTGGAGCACCTCTCCTATGAGGAAAGGCTGGGGGTGTGCAGCCTGGAGAAGAGAAGGCTCCAAGGCGAGATCTAGTTGCAGCCTTCCAGTACTTGAAGGGAGCTTATAAACAGGAGGGGGACCAATTTTTTACACAGTCTGATAGTGATAGGACGAGGGGGAATGATTTTAAACTAGAAGAGGGGAGATTTAGGTTAGATGTTAGGAAGAAATTCTTTACTCAGAGGGAGTTGAGGCACTGGCACAGCTGCCCAGAGAGCTGTGGGTGCCCCATCCCTGGAGGTGCCCAAGGCCAGGTTGGATGGGCCCTGGGCAGCCTGAGCTGGTGGGTGGCAGCCCTGCCCATGGCAGGGAGTGGGACTGGGTGGGCTTTGAGGTCCCTTCCAACCTGAGCCATTCTGTGATTCCATGACTCTATGATTCTAAGAATAACCAGGAGAAACTGAAAACGAGGGACAAGCTATAAGATGCCCCGTGCCTCCCTAAAGGTTCTTGGCATTTTGTAAAGCCAAATGCTTAAAAGATTAATCAGTTAAAATACAGCTGATGATAAGAAGCAGTACTTGATTTAAATCCCCATTAATGTCAATAGAAATCATTCTTGTTGACTTCAGAGGTGGACTTGAGATCCATCCTTACGCTCCTGATGCAGGAGTGTGCATGTATGTGAAATAAGCACACAGGACAGTCCTGCACGTGGGTTATCTGCCTCTAACAGCAAAAGTGCTGGAACGTCAGCTGGAGAATTCCTCTTTTTTCAGTAGAGTGACTGATGCAAGCTGAAAGACTTGAGACAATTTTACTTTCCCTTATAAAACCTCTCAAGGTATTCAGAACTTCATCTCCAATTTTTACTAACTTCCTGGACTGTTTTGCAGAAAATAATATTGGGAAACTTTTTGAATCTGTCCTTTCAAGGTCTTGTGTCCTTACCCTTCTTGTTGATAACAGTGTTGTAAATTCTTACTGATCGTGCGTTCCGGCAACTTAGGAGGTTGTAGTGCAATAGGCTTAAGAGAATCTTTCATGTCATCCAATCTCCATGAAAAATCACAAATTGGATTAAAATACACACTTGATTCAAAGCTTGCATTGTTGAAATAACCTCTTTAAAAAAAAAAAATGTTGTGTGTGGTAGCTAGTAACTTCTCTCCAAGTGGACGAAAATAAACCTCGCAATGCATTTCAACTAAAATATTCTAATTATTTTCCTTCCTCCTTTACATCTGATTAGAACTCTGCAGGGGACAGGGAGAACTCTCATGACCTCATCCTCAGTAGGAAACTCCAGGAAGAGATGTAGCCCTGGTCTGGATGAAAGGGAAAGGACGATTGGTGTGCAAATGAGCACACGTTTGCGTCTGTGCCCTGTAACCGTATCTCATACGTCTGGCCTGTGTCACTGCAGGCTGAGCGCCTACATACAAAGCAGCTGGGAAGTTTAGACCTCTGTGCTAAACCTTCACGTGAATTTATTAAGTCATTCTCAGGGAATTGCCTAAAGTACACCCGGACTCCCCAGAGCCAGAGCTACCATTTTAATGATCCCTGCAAGACCACCCACTGCCATGTGCAGCAGCAGCGAGGTGCAGGGGGGGGTTGTTCATCCCAGAGCAAAAAAAGAAAAAAAAAAAAGAAGGCAAATTCTCATGGATTAAACCCCAAATCTCTTTTCATCGTGAATGGCTCGACATGGGCAAGAAGATCTCCTTTTTTCTTACATCTATGCTGATAAAACCAATTTCCGCAGAACCAGCACACTTTAATGGTGACTTAGGCACTGAAGCAGGTCTGAAATTTAGACCCCTGCGTGGTTCTTTATCATAACATTATCACCTAGGCTGCTTCTAAATGCAGAAAAAAAAGATTTTTTTTTTTTACTAAGTTATTGCAAAAGTTTTTTTGTTTTTCAGTAGTGATGTGGAAGGCTTTGTTAAAAATAAATAGCCAGTTAAAAATCCCCAGCCCAGGCAGTGAATGACAAAGGAGTGTCTTTGGAAGCCCTTGTGCTTTCAGCCACGGAGGGCAAGATACATAGAGCAAGTAAAGCATAGCACTGTGATCCACTGCAGCCTCACATCTGGGTGTTGGTAGCAGGCTAACGATGGCAACGTGGATCTCAGAGCAGGTCAGTTCGTTCTGCCCAGCTGCAGTGACCATGTTGTGGAGGTATACCCATAACTGAGAACTATTGTGATACATGTGGGGTAGTGGAAGCTGTATACTGGCAAAACAAATTTCAGCAGTGGGCCAGGTACTTCCTAAGTCAGCACTGGGTGTTTAAATTGCTCGTACAAAGCCTTGGAAGTTGCCCCCTTGACGTGCAAGAGCAGATCTTTAGATGAAAGGGAGAAGACTGTGGAGGTGGTGTTTGTTTAAGCAGCTGGATGCTACGGACATTATTAGCGTTAGTGCCTTCAGGTCCCAGCGTCCTTGTCCAACTTCAGTCATTCAGTGTGTTACAAAGGGAAACATGGGCATAGATGTGTTAACGGTGAGAACCGCGCATAATGGCAGGCATTGTGTTCTCCTTTCGCATTCAGCAACACGCCGTCAGAATTATCAGAGGAACATGTCAGCAGAATGTAAGCATTTGCTCGTCATCTGTCTTTTGGGATTTCAGCCTGGCAAAGGCCCTTGGTGATATATCTTCTTTCTTCCCGCTATCAATACAGCAAGTATTTAAATATTCCGATATAATTTGTTCCCAGGGGAATGAATATAGAGAATGTGAGAGGGGGAAAAGAGACTGAGATTCCTGTTTTACTCTGAGTGATGTTTTTTTTTTTCCCCCTTACCAAATTGAAAGACAGCGTCAGTTTTGAGGAGTGTTTGATGCGAAACAAGTAGCGGAGATGTCGTTATAGCGTTTTCCTGCAGAAAAACCAGAGGTGATAGGCGCGATGCTGATGTGTCGTGGAACGCCACGTGAAGAGGTGGCAAGGCTGTCCCCTGCTGAGGAGGGCTCGGTACGGGCTCCTGGCACAGAGGGTGCATTGCGTGCTCCCTCGTCAGGCAGTCCGTCTCCATCCCCGCTGCTCTGAGCCCTTTCTAAGGCCTCATTCAGGGCTTGCGGTGCTCGCCAGCCTCCTTGGACAGCAGAACCTGGTGATAAGCACAGAGCTGCTGAGGAAGTGTCTTGTGAAGGTCTTAAGGGACGTGCTGATGTAGGAGAGCTGCCCCTTAAATAAAGAACTCTTAAATAAAGTACAGTTTTTTGAAAGCCGGGACCTCTCACCAAGGGGAGAAACATGAGTGGTTTGGATCAGAAGCTCTCTTGATGCGATATTGTTTGCTTAAGTTTGGAAATGCCTGCATCATTTTCTTGGCAGCCTCAAGCTTTCATTAAATTTTGATTCTTGTGTATTTAAAATAGGCTACAGGAAGAGATACAATGGTTTTGGCAGAGCTTCCATGCTCATTATTAACAGTAAATGTTAGTATGTGCTTTGTGTGTTTTGTAAGATAGGAAAACTTAGCAGCTGCTCTTCTTCAAGCCCTTTGCTTTCCCTGTCCTTTCAGGCAGCTGTTGAGGTTGTTTCCATTGAAACGATTTTTACCTTAAAGAGAATGTGGCATGGGAAATGATCAGTGGGCTCAAACTCTCACTGATATTTTGGGGAACAGGTAAATGCTTTAGTTCAATTGCCATAATGATCCTTGTCTGATTGGCCTTTGTATCACTCCTTGCATTGGAGGAAAGCCTTTGCTATACCACCAGCAACTTAACAACAGCTCTGTTCAGATACTTTTTTATTTTAAATACTTACACAAGCATACCATTTTTCATCTTGCAGAACATCTTTTAATCCTTTCCTGGTTTCCGCAGTCCCAGATTCTCGATCATCTGTTGGGTACCGTCGTGTTTTCCTTGACTGTTAATGAATTCCCGTCTGATGGCAAGCCATCTTTTACAGGAAGGCCGTCAGTCACTTCCACCGTGTCAGGCAGGCTTTGAAAGTAAGAACAATGCAGAGGGACTAAAGTGAGACCAGCCTTGTCTTCCCGTTCATTCCTCTGGTTCCCTCCTGCTTTAATAGTCACAAGTGGTGGCATGGTTTTGTGGAGACCAGTCATAGGAAGATTTTTTTGAAATCTCTACAGCTGGATGTTTATGTGTTTTGTTTGGCACAAAGGTGTACTTAATGCATATTTACAGACCAGCAAGCTAATTTTGGGAATCCGCTAGCAGCATTTGAATGCCCCGTTATAGTGCTGACATTTGTAAATGAAGGTTCTGAACGTGTTGGGTTTAGAAGCTGAGAGATATAGATGATCTTTAGACCAGCGCTGCATATTTAGGCCTTAATACAAAGTCAGTGGAAAATCAATTCGTCTTTCCATTTCCCTTAATGGGCTTTTGGATCAAACCCATATTCTTAAAAGCATTTGAGTGCATGAATGGTGTCAGATTTTTAGACAGATTTTTAATTTGCGAGCCTGAGAGATTGCTAGAGGAGCCCTGGGTGTGCGGACATCTGCAGTTGAGGACTTATGTGTCCGACTGACTGAACCAGAGCCCTGGGCACCCCAGTCTGAAAAAGGGAAGACATCCTCTTAAGCCTAGCCTAAAATCAGTTTATTAAAGAAACTACAGTTTATAAATAACAGTGTAAAAAGACCGTCAACCATCCTCCTTCCTTGCTGGGAGTTTGGGAAGAAAAGCCTTGCTCTGCGCGGTGGTTCAGGGCTCTGCAGGTTTGGCTGTGAGCTCATGCTCCCAGCAATACAGAAACTGCCTTCAGGGTTGCCACAGAGGCTGAAAGGCTACGAGCAGGGCCCTGTGGAAGATAACAGTGAGTTTCCTTGTGCTGAAATAAAAACCCAACAGAAGCACTACTAATCTATGTCGTCCTGCTATAGATCTTTCAAATGCAAATGGTTTATTACGTTGCCTGTACAATAAATTCACTGCAAAAACAGCTCCTCATATGCCTTATGTTTTTAACCTTGGCCTTGACTGCTGAAAATGTTCTTTATTTAAGGCTTCAGCTTTCCTACTGCTTGGCAAGCTTATGGTTCAGCACAGAAGGGGGATTTGATGGAAAGGCTGCGCTACATTTAGGATCAGATTCTCAGCGGCCAATTCATGATGGATGCAGCACAGCTCAGTGAAGGAACCTCTCAGGTTTGTGAAAGATGAGGTTCATTCTGCCTTTTCAGTTGGTGCAAATTGGCAGAAGCATTCTCTAGCAGATGCCTGGTTGATCTTGTCCTCCGTTTGCGTGAAACTGTCTCCAAGAGTGGCAGTGCCTCCCAGGCATGCGGAGCAGCCCCTGGGGTCTGGATGTGCCATAAGGTGTGGGAGGGCAGCTTTGCACGCTGCATCTTGCACCTCCTATAGATGGATCAAGGGAAATAAGGTACTACAATGCTGCAAAAATGTCAAAGAAATTTGAGTGCCCTCCATGGTGTGTAGGTGCATGCATGATTTAAGCAACTACCAATAAAATACTTCATCAAGGTCCTTCTGAGTCTTGATCTCACCAGTCTGACCGTATGCTTGACGATGTTAATTCTTATTTTCAATTTTTAATAATGCGTATGAGCTTTAGGTCAAAAAATCAGAAGTAATGAAACAAAGAGAACATATGTGCATTAAGAAAGTCAAAGTCATTTGAAGCTTCTTGGATGACTTTTATATCTCCTCTTTTGCATTTGTTTGTTTGGCTTCAGGCTGGAAAGGGAGGTAGGAAATTTGTATGAGATGGAATTACATCTGCTCTTTCCTCTTTGAATTTACATGAGCTAATCAATATTTTACTGAGGCCTAAGGGGTAATTTTATCAAGGTCCACTTAAGCAGCAGATAGCACATGAGGTCCACCCTTCCTGGCCCATCCAGGCACTGCTTGTGGCTTCACTGCTGCGCTGGGAGTGGAATGGAATAAAACCCACGCTCACCTGCACAATTGCAAGAGGTGTTGTTTGCCCTTTGACAAGGTCCTGGCACGTCTGGCTCCTGAGGAAGGCCTGCCCAATGTGTAGCCCTTGAAGAGCCTAAAGGGCGCCTGAGAAAGGCTTGAGAGTCTTTGCTTAATTCTGCCACGATGAAATACTGCCTTGGCCCCAGTCTTGAGGTGCTTATATGCTTTGCTAAATTTGAGCTCAAAGCAAATAAGGAACCTTTATCACGGGCATGCTCCTCATCTTCAATCATTCTTGTGTATAAAAAGCTTTGATATTATTTGGATAGAGAGCTCCAGCTGTGAAGAACAATCCTTGCTGTTATCAACAGAGTGTTTGCAAATCCTGTCAAGCTTTTGTTTTGGGGAGAGTTTAAAAGTACCTCATTGTCTTTGTTTGAAATGCAAAGAAATGAAGTGTTCCAGCACTTCCGAAAATGCATTGCACAGAAATACTTTTAAACATCTAACCCTGACTGGCCGCCCAAGTCCACACAGAAAGTTAGTGGTAGAATAAGGAATCTCACCAGGTTTTTCCCCATCTCAGATTGTACCCTGGGAGGTGTGATATTGTGGCCATGACTGTTTGGCCGCTGGGGAGGAAGAAGCAAGCCATAAGTAAGCTGCTGTTTTTAAAATAACTCGTAACCTGTCACAATTTCATAGAATCATTCTGTTACTTCTTTTAACTTCAAGTTAATTAGTGAAAATCTAACTGTCAGTAAAACCAAAGGCTCAGGGAAAGGTGCGGGAAGGAGCTAGATGGCCAATCTACATTGGAAGTCAATAGAAATGGAGTACGTGAAGCCTTTCCGCTTCTTTTGAAAATCTGAGCCCTAGCCCCTACACTGCAGTGGGGTTTTCTGCAGTCTGATGAAAAATTGTTTCCTTTCAGAGCTAAGTAAATCCTGATGGTTTAAATCCATCTTTTACATGTGTTTGGGGGCAGAGGGGGATGTTTGTTTATTTATTATAGGATACACTAGCTAGCTGTCTGGGTTCCCCTGGCAGATAGAAATGCAATAAGAGACCCTATTCAAAACTAGTGTTAGCAGTAGACTGAGGCTGCAGGGAGCAGTCTGCAAACTGCAAAGTACTGATGTGAAGGCTGCCCATATTACCCTTTCTTACCTTTTTTTTTTTTTTTTTTTTTTTTTTTCACTTTCAGTGTAATTTTGAACTGCACAATTGCATTTGTTTTTGTTGCTTTGGTTGTTTGGTTCTTACCTGCAAGGCATTGGCTTTACTTCAGAGCAGGGCTCGCGAATTTTGCTGACACAGAGCACCAGGGCTGAACAATGAGGACAAATGTGGGTGTTAAAGAGTGGCCTCCTGTTTCATTTTGTCTTGTCCCTGAGCCAAAGTGTATCTGGGTCATTCAGGAAAAAATCTTGAATGATCACAAGCAGCATCAGCTTTAAGTTCACTTGAATTATTGCAGAAAGCTTTGTTTTTGACTGTTGACGATTAAGATGGTTATTTAAAAGCCATTTCTGGAATGGGTTTTGGCTTACTGTGAGGTATTGTATCTCTGCAGAGAAAGCGGGAGCAGATTCTACAGGAATCCTACAGGGCTCTGCTGGTCCCAGCACTGCTGATAGACCGTTAGGATCCAGCGATGTTGGCTGTGTGTTGTGATCAAAGATCCCACAGGACTAACATAGCTTTAAGCCGTCTTTGCACCCTGCTGCTCTTGGATTGGTGAACTACTGTCCGAGCGTATGTCAACCTTCCCAGGCTGAATTGCTGGAAGCAGCTGTAGGGCAGCAGGAGAAAATTAGGGAACAGTCTGCTTACACAGATTAATGCCAACTCGTCACCTCTCATCTGGTCACTTCTTATTTTGGGGTGGGGTGCCTGGCTCCCCTATGCTCCCCTGTGCCTTGGGGGCATGAGAGTCTCAGGTGACAGAGGGATGTGTAACTGAGCTATGGCTGAAGTTGTGCCTTTGGAGCCCCAGCCATGTCGCCTGCCTCGTGCTCCCATGTGCAACTACAACATGCCCTCATAGTCCTGAGGTCATTGGACTAATTGCTGGGGATTTCTTTCATTCAAGTCAAGTGAGTTGTAAATAAATTCTGCAGGATGCTTTCCTTCTCTGCCAATAATGATTTTTCCTTCCTGAATTTACAAATAATTCAGTGCAACTCTTTTTTTAGATTTGTTTCTTACCTTGGTCACTTTCTGCAGCAAAAGCCAGAGGACAGCCCCTTTGGGTGGAGAGAGCAGTGAGCTTTGAACAGAATTGAGAAACTTCTCTCTGCAAAGAGGAATGCCTGAGAAGCCACAAGCAGTGCTTTATGCACCCCAGTGTCTCTGGGGTTGACTCTTCCATCTGCCTTCTAGCCCTCTGAGAGGGAACCTTTGCATGTTGCAATTCCCACCAAAGTCTCTTTGCTCCTGCTTTAGTTTTCATCATTTCTTTACATAAACTGTCTTTTTAGAAAAATCTGCA
Organism: Penelope pileata; assembly: GCA_013396635.1. NCBI lineage: Eukaryota > Metazoa > Chordata > Aves > Galliformes > Cracidae > Penelope > Penelope pileata. The sequence continues at coordinate 486,819 of WBMW01000984.1, forward strand.
GGATGTGCCCTGAGCGCACCTATGTATTTTTAAAGAGCTTTTAGCTGATTCCCTTGGTGTGAACGGTAAGATTGATGAGTGGAATAAAGACCTGTTAAAACTGAGAAGTAAGAGGTCATTCATTACCCTGCGCCATCGCATACTGCTTGGTTTCCAGCTATTAAGGATACATGAGATACAGGGCTGTTGAAAGTGGACACACAATCCTTACTTTTATACTAACACAGACTCTAACCCATGCAATTTAACAGCGTCCTAAAAGTCCTGCTTATATTTTACAGGCTCCCACTTTGAAGCATGATACTGTTAGCACTCGAGAGACAATGAGCATTAAATTTCAGCACTTGTTAAATTAGGAATGATTGTCTCCATACTGCTCAGCTTTACGTCAGGCAAGAGCAAAGTAACATTTCCACATTAATCAGTGCTTAATCAGAGCTCAGTTGTGCTCTGCCTGTGGAGTGACAGCACACACTCAAGTTCCCCATTATATTTCAACAGCTATTTGGGATTTGCAGATATTTATTCCAGGCTAAGGAAGCTGGAGGACTTCAGGGTGACCTGTTGGAAACGTGTGGGAACGTCTCTCAATAAGCAATCTGTGACTACTTTGGCTGAAGGTAAAATTTAGTATCCAGGCAGGCCAGTGGTGGAATAAAGGCATGCTTTCTTCCCTCCTCCAGCACAGGGAGTCGGATTTGGAAGGTGAGGGTGGAACAACGCTGACACTGTTCCTGACACCGGGCTGCCTCCCCTCTGGTAGTTTTCCATAGGGGCAGAGTAAGCTGAGCAATCCGTGGAGGCGAAGCAGCCCTTTAAAGGAAAATTATGTGCATGGAGAAAAGAAAAATAAGGCAAGGTAGTGACTCCCAAGCTGGTATCTTTGCTGTGTGCCTTCAGTCAGTCTCCAAGCAACCAGCAACGTAACAGGGACACAATGAGTCAGGCTCAAACTGTGCCGTTTCTGCACCTTCGTGTGAAGGTCTGTATATATTCAGCTCTTTGGGTCCAATCTTAGCTTCCTTTATCCATGCTTTTTTAAAGGCATAGAGCTGGCTACCCAGCACGGTTGGTGCAGGCTTCTCAGCCAGATCTCCAGCTGGAGCGCTGGGCCATGGGCAGCCATCCCTGCTTCTGCCAGGCCTCCCGCAGCCACCCTCCGAGCCTGAAGCTCCTTTGCCAGGGACACGTTTGAGACTGGCAGCTTTTCTGAGGTGCATGCTGAGTCTTGGTCTTCTCCCTGTAGATCTGCAGCCTGCCTGGGCTCTGAAAGAGGAAGGCATGTAGAGACGGGTAATGGTTTGCATGTGAAAAGAGGTGCCAGACCCTGCCAGTGGGCACAGGGAGGCTAGGTGTGATGCGCAGGGGTGAGCTTGGGTATACTGGCCCTGTTTTCATGGTGGTGTTGGCGGCAGCTGGTACAGGCAGCGCTCTGCTGAATGCCTGCTCTCGATGGCCGTGCTGCTCGCTGCTGGGCTGCAGCAAAGCGTGCCCTCGTCTTCGGTGCGTCACTGGAAGCAGCTCAGTGCAGGTATAATAAAAGAACACTTCATGGCAGGGAGGAAACTACTGAAAGAGAATACTGTTGCAAAATAAGAGTGAAGGAAATTTCCACTGAATGCACAAGCCTGGCTTGGTGTGACCTTCAGCGGGGTTGTTCAGTGTCCCAGTATTATTCTTTCAGAAGACTGGCAGTTTTTATGACTTCTTTTTTCTTCACGATCCAAGACACTTTGGAGGTAATTGATAAATGTAATAGATAATTAGAAGTAGAGTTTTCATTACTTTAGGTCCGGAAAATGGTAGTGGAACCTTTTAGAGTTTCATCCCTGGATTTATGTACTTAAGGCTCTTACATTTGTGGAAGAGGAGGAAAGATATAAAAACTGGGACAAGGAAAGAGATGCATTGACATAAGTTATGTACTTTACCTTGACTGATTTCCAACCTCCACATGGCAACCGTAAGACAAAAAGCTTTTGTGCGTGGAGAGGGATACCTCAGGCCTCATCTTGAGGCTGTTCCTGCTCTGCACCACGTGAAGCACTGGAGCAGTGACAGCACTGGGGCCCTGACCAGCCCCAGGGCTGCACAGAGGCAGCCAGGCCTAGGGCTCTCTGTTGTCCCTCATGCCCCAGCTTGCTTCCCGGCTACCGCCAGCTCTTGTAGCACAAGGCCTGCCAACCAGCTCCAGCCAAAAAGAGAAGAAAGAAGAAAATCAAAAATAAAAAATGAGTTCCTTCCGTTTATTAGCACCTTTGTGTTGGTAGTAGTTGCCGTGAGCTAGTAAGAAACGCTAAAGTAAACAAGGGGCTAACTGTGGAACTGTTAAATTGTGATAAAGATGGCTGTCCAAGCACTCGGGATCCGTGCAGGTTTTTTTACAGTATGTCTGTAAAAGCTCCTCTTCACAACAAGTACTGGCCCAGAGCTAATGCGTCCAGCCAAGACACCATGGGGAAGGTCTTCCTCTGCCAGCAGTACAGGGAGTGCCCGTGTTACAGCACGGCCCCGGTGGCTTTGTGGTGGAAAAACTCACTGCATCGTAGACGCTGTTCCCCTCGCAAGGGGAGGCAGGAATACCTTGACTAAACCTCAGGATTCTGGCATGGATAAAACCCAAGTTTGGGCTCCTTGTAGGGTGCCCTGGCATTGCTGTGTTAGCTTTTAATGGAAATTAATCATCAGGCTCTCGCAGTAAACACAGTGGTATGTGTCCTCTCCTTGCCAGTGCCGGACTGAACGGCCATGACAGCTCTGGCATATCATCCCTCTGAAGAGAAATATCCTCTGTTCAGCAGAGGTTCTAGTGGCCGAGACCCTACTCTTGGTTTAGGTAGTCCCTAGATTTACAGGCCTTACATTGTCACCCAGCGGGCCAATGTTTAGCATTTTGTTTTGTTGAATCGATTTGGGGTTATTTATTTATTTATTTATTATTTATTTAACTTGAAGTTAAAAAAGAAAAAAGGGCTTTTCTGGAAAATAAAAATGCTTCTGAGGAAAATAACACAAAAATAAGTTTATTTACCAAAACAGAAAACGTAGCTTACTTTAAAATGCCTTGTTGCGAAATTGACTCAGAATCAATTTGTTAATCCTACCATCTCGATCCAGACCTAAAGGTTACACTTCACGGATTTATTTTTTAAATTCTGTTGCGTGTTCTTTTAGTTTGCTGGAGAAAGAATTGCTGTAATTTATTTTACGTTTTCATTACTTCTTTTTCCCTTCCCCCATTCTTTACATTCACCTTTAATCCATACTTTCTACAAAAATAACCCTAATTCTCTTCTACTCTGGATAAACCAGTAGCTATTATAAACTAGAAGAAAAAGGCCCTTTCATATTGTTGATATTTGATGTTTGTTTAATTTCAGTAGGGCTTTCTAAAGGTGTAATGCAAGTAGGGTTTATTACTATTTGAGTCTTTAATTGCTGTAGTAATATTTTTTTACAGCTCCTTATTTTTATGTTTAAGGGTCCCCAGACACTTTGATTTATTGGCATTGGTGAATGATTGATAAATGATTGAGGTTAAATAGAAAAACTGAAGGCATTGTATGAAATATAAATGGTGCCAGAATGACCATGCAGGACCCACCAATATATTTAATGTGATGCATACAACACAGCTGCTACAAGCTACAGCCAAAGCTACCACAAATATCAACTGTTCCCCGGGAAGGGAGGAAAAAGATGTAATAACAATAAGAGTGTTTTCTTTCCTGCTAATCAGGAGAAGTGTGGTTTGTTCTCTTGCAGACCAGCTTTTCATTTCAATGTCTCATGGTGTTTATTTCTGGAATATTTTAACCGCAGAAGAAAGGAAGGTTACAGACAGGCTTTTCACAGGCACCTGAAGCAGTTAGGCACCTCATTTCTTTAACATTTCAATAGGAATTGGTTATTTTTGTCTCTTTTGCTCCTTTGAAATTGCAAGTGAGGGGCTCTGTTTCAAGCTTGGTGAGCACACAGAACTGCTGCTGCCATCCGTCATTGTTCTGCTTACAAACAGATTTTGGGCTCAGGTGCCTGACAAATAGTGTATTTTTTATATTACTTTTATTTTTTACTTACATCAGGAATAGCTTACACTTGGCAGAGTAAGCAGTAGTGGGCGTTTGTTCCTGGGTGAACGCAGAAGCCACTTGGAGATTTTAAAGGTCCTCATCTCCTCAGCTCTGGTTTGCAAGCAGTAACTCCTGGGGTGGGCTGTGGGTGCACCTCCAGCAAGCACTGCTGTGGTGTGTGGTCTGGTGGAGGGCGGACCCCTGCTCTCCCACTGTCCCTCTCCCCAGCCACAGCCTCCAGCATCCATCACCCCACAGCTGGCAGCAGTGAAGCTGCCTGGGATCAGCTGTGCAGCCTTCACCTCAGTGCTTCTGTCCCATCGATGAGCTGATCTGCAGTGCCAGGCAGGGAAGGAAAAATGGACTACCTGCTCCAGTGAGAACCCCACATAACACTGAATGAAGCGTGACACAGACCTGTACCCTGACTTGCTTCCAGCTGGGGGCTGGAGCAAGCCCAGCAGTGGCATATGTTTGCAATCAAAAAGTTATTAAAAATTCACATTGACAAGTAACTCGGCTTGAGTCTGTGAAATTGTGCACTCTGGCCGGCGCAGTAGCTCAGGCTTGTTGCTCCTGGTAATCTTTCCTGATCCCATGAATCTGCAGGAGCTGGGAGAAGAATACTTGCTTTGGCTGGATTTTCATTTTCTTAATCTTTAGGGAATGATTTACCTTCCATCGGCGTTGGCACAGATGTGTGCTGAGGGGCTTAGCTTTGAATGCCATCATCCTCAGTCCGCATTTTGATGAAACTCAGTGTTGGGGGGGAAGGAATGATTCATTATGTCTCTACGTTAATCATGTTGCCAGCACAATTGTCTGGTTTGGACTCTCTGATTTTGGTTTCTGAATATAGGGGTTGTTAAAAGGGTCACGTGTTCAAGAATATCCAGCAGGTCTAAAGCAGATTCTTTTGAAATCACTGCTGGGAGCTCCTGATGTTCCTTTTCTCTCCATGTCAATAAAGAAACTTGAGTCTCCCTGTCTTGTGCTAGAGGTGGGTTCTGCCCTTGGCTAGGCAAACAGGGCAGAGCCCAAGGATGGGGAGAAGAGGACAGGGAAGCACATGGAGGTGCCAGGATGGCGTGAGGAGTGGTGGAGAGCAGCCCCAGCCCCATGCACGCAGGCACCAGCAAGGTACACGGCAGCGTGTGATGGGTTAGGTCAAAAGTGATTTATTATGGGCTTCTGTAGCGCTCTGGCAATAAAAATAATTTGGTACCAAAAAAGCAACAAATTAGAGGTTGCGATAATTTGCTGTTGGCAACCACACTTGCCTTTTGGTGCGGCGGGATTGACAGATACCGCGGGCTTTCCGTGAGGGCTGGTGCCACTTACATGCACGGTGGGCTTCACCCTGGGCTGCAGGAAGCATTCCCCACTAAACATGCCTGCCTGTCCTGCCCTTCTCTTGCAGGCTGTGTCACCGGTGCCTGTTTCCCGAGGGACTGGCCTTTTTCTAGCGGCCTCCTGTACCAAACAAGTAGGGATTCCCTCCTGGTTTCCTGCATGGCAGCTTTTGCCTAAGGCAGAGATCTAACTTAAGTTTGTACTGTCTCACTTAGCAAAATCTCCATGCCACTCCTCTGCCACTGCTTTTCCTAAGGTTCAGACATCCCTCAAAGGAGGCAGAGGAGAGAAGTGGGAGATGATGATGATGAAGTCAATTTTTACTACATCCAAGGGAGGAATTTTACACTGGAGCAATTGCTTAAGAAACCACGTTCTTAGCAACTTCTCTGTGGCATGACAGTCTTTGGAAAAATGAAAATCATTAAGCAGTCAATCCTTGCTCAGAGTCGAGCTGTAGATAAATTAGCAACTCTTGAAGGCACAATTTTGTTAATCGCTGACAATTATATACTTTGTTTTTACATTAGGCCAGCTGTGCTGAAAGTTCCTGTGCCTCTGGTGCATTTTCCATTTTTTAATGGGCTTGGTATTCAACCTCAACAATCAGGAGCTTGTTTTTATGTTGGAAAAAGTTCATTGTGTAATCTCTAAAATTAACTGGGTAATTTTAGCTCCTCGGTATTATTTGCAGAGTTTTGTTTGTTTGGTTATGAATCCCTTCTTCCCTCATTTTGGTTATTCAAATACATTCTTTTTTTTTCTCTGAGGTTATTTTTACATGACAAACACTTTCTTGAACCCAGAAAGAGATGCTTCTGGTTTGTATTAATGTGGATCTGAAAAACGTGACTGCATACTTCTGGAATATTACACGGTTTGATAAGGTGTGAAAATATGTTTTTATATTTTTATGTGCAGATCAGATAAATGCAGTGTAAACCAACTTCTGAGTTTATTTGCTCTTGTACATTTACTCCGGCATGCGGACTAACCTCACTTTTGGGATGTGGGACAAGGACAAACACAGGACTGTGTAAGTGAAATGGGTGTGTTTGCCACAGCTGAACATGTGGTTCCTAAATTTCAGGACGTGTAAAAATATGCAATAAAAATACTGATGTCCTGTGCCAGTCAGACAGTGTCTCTGGAGGGTGGAGCTCCATAATACAAGTATAGCATTTAGATTTCTTTCCTTTTTATTTTTTTCTTCTTTAGAAAGGGGAATCAGCACAAAAGGAAATCATAACGATTGTGTTCTTTCCCCTGAATTAGATGCAGAGCAAGCGTGCAGTAGCTGCAGGCACCGTGGCTGTAAGGCACAGAGTGTTCTCAGGAAGAACAGGGTTATGTCAGCTTAAAGAGGTACAATGGGCAGTGAGGTCTCCAGCACCTCTTCATGTCAAATCCATAGCGTATGTGCTTGTGGTGTCCATGTCACAAGTGGAGGGCTGAGGTCCTGATGGGTCAGAGCCCCAGCAGCTGGACAGGAGCAGGGCAACGGATGGGTGCCCAATGCTGTGCATCCTGGTGTGTCCCAGGCATGATGGGCTGCTGCCTAGACCTCAGCAAATGTTACTGAGTCTGGTCAGCACCGCTGTGTGTTCCAGCAGGTGCAGAAAGTGCAGATAATTTGACAAAGTAGAGGACTAAGTGGGTCCGGGAAAGGGCATCCAGGGACTCTCCCAGCCTAGCTCAGCAGTGGGAAGTCAGCGTGTGATGGTTGGACTGGCTCGTCCTCTGGAGTGGTCGTTGGCAGAGTTGTGGAGCTGTGCACGAAGTGAGTGTGGATACCAGCTGCTATCTGAAGGCCTCAGCCGAGCTAGGCACTAGCTGGCAGCTTTGCCAGGTCAGTGAGCAGGCAGCCCCGGTTAGTACCATGGGGTGGTGGCAGGGAACAGTGGGGAGGTGCCTCGCTGTGCCTTCTGTCACTGCCTCTTTACCTTAGCGACTCTCACAAAACCTAAATAACGTAAGTGCCCTGTTGAGAGGGGTCTGACTGTATTACAGCAGTGCTTCTCACCAGAATAGCTCTTCTTTCTTTTTACTACCCAACGCAGGAAGTTAGTGCTCTTATATCTGAGTAATAAATGTATGTTTTTCTGAGCTCCTCTATAAAATGAAACCTGCAGTGGATCTGGTCCAAAGCCATTTGAGTGAATCACGTGGACTCCCGTGGATTTGGCGAAGTTTATGAATCAAGCCCTATGGCTTTCAGTAAATTACCAACAGAAAACACTGTTTTACTGTCCTTGGTAAGCCACTTGCTCCTAGATGGCTTTCAGTGTGGGAGCAGAACCTTTAGCCAGTGCTCTTCTCTGCCCCTTCAGAAATGTAACTTCTGTGGGTTGGAGCAGATTTTCATTTTTGGAATTTCAGTAGTTGACCATTTAGTGGAGAAACTCTAGTGACTTTTTTGCTCTCCTTGCCCAGTCCGTATTGTCTAACACTGCGAATTTCTACCTTGTGGCTGAAAGCCAGAAGGGTGAGCACGGGTTTGTATGTTTGAGAAGGAAAGGAAAATGACCTCTCTTTTAATGTACCAGTGGAGCAGATGCCCTACTGCTAGTTCCCCAGGTCCAGTACTCAATCAAGTTAATATTGCAATCTGAAAAGTTGTTCATGTTTTGTCTGTTAAATTACCCCTTAAATCTTTTTACTTCCACCGATAAAAGTTCCTGTGACTTCTTTCTCAATACTTATCCCTCAGGAGTTTAATTGCAATAGATTTTAAAGTCATGTATTTCACACATGGTTTCAGTGTAGTTTTCAAATACTCCGCTTGTTTTTAATTTGTCCTGTAATTGTACATCAGGTCTCTGATCTAAGTGGGATATAGCACTGCTTTGATTTTCCCTTTGCTAAATACTGCTGTCAAATTACAGTCCTGAACTGAAACCTGATGGGATTTGCCACGGTATTTTTCTAACTTAACTAGACCATGGAGATGCCACTCCAGCTGTAGAGGTCTGCAGGCAGTCAGTGCTGAGTTCTTTCCGAGTTTCATGTTAACTGATAATAATGAAAGCTTTATTCTACTGACACTTATATTTGAGGACTCTTAGATATTTGTGAGAGGAAAATCTTTTACCTAAAAAAATTGATGCTTTGACTTATCTGTGTTGCCTATTCCCTGGGAGATTCCTCCAGGCCTTTCTGGCATGCTGAATTGCTGACACACTCCATAAAACTGTGGTCAGAACAGAGTGCCTTTCCTCCAGGTCCCAGTGGACGTGCAACCCCTCTCCCCCTTGAGTGGGAATGTTGCCAGACCTCTGCAAGGAAAATCCATTCCCTGTCTACAGAAGAAGAAAAAGTGCTCATTGCTTCATGGTATTTTTAGATATACTAAAACCTCTCTGTTGATTAGGTGTAGGCTGCCTCTTAACCTGTGCTTGCACAGCTCCTGACTCAGTGGGACCTTGATGAAGTTTTGGGCTGTTATGGGGATCACGGGTCTCGACATCTTTCCCAATTGATGGAAGATCATTGCCTGCATCTTCCATGCTTGCAAATCAGGTAGCTTTACAAGAAACCAAAGTGCAAAAAGGTCTAAGGATTGTCTCCTTGGTGCCACCCCCTTGTTCCTTTTGTATGCTGTTCTTTGTTTGCTCTGCAGCTGCATCTCTGAGACACTCATCTGGGCACATCATGCACAGTTATACAGGAGAATGTGTTGAGGGCTAGAAGAGAGAATCATTTTAATGTGATCTTGCTTGGTATTTCCAACCATTTGTTTTCTAGTTTGTTTGTTTTTCTTTCTGAAGCGATAATGAGTCTCTGGTTTTGTTTCATAAAGGCTTTCCTCCTCCCTTTCAGTACCAAGTGTAACAACTGTCTCTTCAGCTGCTCTCTATCCTATCCATTTCCCATTCAAACTGTCGAACTGAGAACTTACTGCTTCAGATGTGCAAGCTGGAAATGTCGCTGGAGCCCTCAAGGCATTAGATTGTGTGAGGATTTGTTCAAACTCTTTATCACTGGCTCCAGCTCCAGGGGACTGGAGTTTTGGCTGCTGCTGGCAAATGAGACCTGGACGGTCTGCCCGAGTCCGCTGCAGCTCGAAAACATCCTCTGCTGCCTTTGTTTTGAGGTTTCAGCAGCTTACAGGTGATTAAGCAGACCCCTGATGAGGCAGTATTTGAATACTCTCCAAGCTCTGTGTCCTTTTCTGCCAGCAGCGTGGCGGGAGGTACGCCGCCTCACAAGCACTCCTCAAATGTGGCTCCTTTGTTAGAAACAAGGCAGCACCCCAGGCAGGGAGCGTGTTTGGGCTGAATGGTCGTATCATCTGGCAGCCGTGCTGGGAGGCAAGCTGCTAGGTCTTGCCCATTACACAGCACTGGTGTTTGGCAGCCCCGAGATGGGGCAGATGGGAGCTTCACATCTCTGCTTGCCCGAGCACCTTGGTAATCTCTGCACCTGGGCTTCCTCACGTGTTAAGTGTGGATAGGGGTACCTGCTGGCATCAGAGAGGCACTGGGAGAACAAATGCCATGTTTTGTAAAGCATGGTGAATAATGGAAATGTTCAGGTAGATGTTACTTTTTTGACCCTGTTGATCTAAACAACAATTCTCTGTGTTTGCAAAATACTGTCATCACCTAAGCCTTGAAGTGAACTTTCCAATCTATGGTTGTATTAGATGTGCTAAGTAGCTTTCCCCCACTTACTAGATTTCAAATTCATCTTCCTTTCTTGTCATAGCAAGGGACTGAGCAAAGCACCCACTGGACCCTTAATCAGCCAGTAGCAGTAATGCTATTTTTCTTTTATATGACCTCACAATGCAAGGATCTGAACAAAGCACTACTGCTATTAATTGATAACACTTAATAAAACCCATGGGGTAGCTGGTAATTAGTATACTGATGGAGGCAGGGAGATTCAGAAGGGGCTGGTGGCTGTGCAGTATCACATGAGCTTGCAGCAAACCCACGTAGTAAATCCCATGTCTTCTAGCTCCCAGCCCTGATTTCCAGCAACAGGCATCCCATTCAGTCCCTCACATGGAAGAAGACAAAAAGCAGACTACTAAGCCAATGAGCTTTCCAAAAAATGGATTTGGACATTTGTCTTTGTTAGCGATGACCCTGTCCGCGGTGCCTCCATCAGAGACTGAGGTCCTGGGGTGAGAACAGCTTGTTGGCCTAGGGGGCCCGCAGCGTATAGGGCTTCCCCATGCAATTATCTGCTCTTAAACACCTCTTTGATAGCTGGTTACAGCATTAGACAGGGAAAATCTAAACATGAGAGAAATGATGCTTAAAACTGCTCTTCGGAAAAGTGCAGCAATCTGGTCCTTCTGGCTTCATGTGGATTGGCATGGTAACAAGCATCATTTCTCCCTTTATTGCCTTCCCCCCCAACTTAAACTTTATGTCTGCTATAAAATGTTGTTTGAGAGATGCTGTCACATCCCTGGCACGATGATGTATCGCGGCAGTAACACAATAGGGATTGGAAGTGTCTGGAGCGGGGGAGAGATCTTGGGAGCAAATCCAGAGGTGAAACCAATGGAAGATTTATTTTGCTCCCGTGCTCGCCTGCTGTCTGGAAGAAGGCTCTGCTGCAGCACCACTGAATCACTCCTTATAGCCAAGTTTTATATTAATAGCTGGCTTGAGTCAGGCTTGGCACAAGCAAGCGCTTTATTTCCTTCTGTCTGAGACACACATTAACCTTGTCCTTTCATATTAGAGGATCAGTCCCCATTTATCCAAGCAGCCCAAAAGCTCCACTCTGGAGCCCTCGCACCCTTTCCCCATCCCATGCAGCTGCAGCCCCTTTGCTGCCAGCCACGGCACAGCGTCACTGGGCCCTTGTGTGCTGCAGGGACAGCTCTCCTCATCCTTGATGCACACTTGAATCTGGAGGCTGATTGCCTCCTGTCCTTCCAGAGGGAACTGTCTGTCCGTGAGGCTTTGGCCTGTGCTGGCTTCCAGAGGCCTGGCAAGAGGGCCAGACCTGCTCCCCTCAAATTCATCCTCGGCCTAACCCCATCCTCAGGTGCTGCCCTGCTGTGATGGAGATTGGGATGGATTCTGTCCTTATCTGGTGTTGTGTCTTCCATGCTGCCTAGGGTTCTTCAAAAGGTGGTAACAGGAAGATAATTCTGCTTCAGCTGAGGCTCTCTAAGGGTGATTGAAAATGTGTTGGTAATCATTTGCTTAAACTCTTAGTCCAGTCCCTAAGAGCCACATTTCCCCACCACTGTTGAAAAACAATAAAAAATTTGTGAGTTATGTCTCCTGAAATTATGCAATTTAAAAACAAAACACCCAGAGATGTGTTTGCTTTTATTTCCTGTTTAGCTTTTTGAGTCTAAGGATGTGCTTTTCACATCGATGTGGCTTCAAGCACCAATAACCATCCTGCTTTCCCCCACCTCAGGTGCCTGGCGAGAGCCTCGTGTAGGAAGGCCACCCAGGCAGGTGTGTCATCTGGGCTGGGATGGCATCTCAGGAGCCTCATGCTACAGGGCTGCAAGCACACACTGGTGTGATGGAGCTTGCTGCATATTTGAAGCAGCTGGCAGCGAGGCGTTCCCAGACCTGACCACCTTCGAAATGTGGTCTGTGTTTGAAACGCTGAAATTAATTCAAAACAAAATTTTCTTGGGCTTCAAGAGAGCACATGTAAACTGACTCTGACAGAACCATTGGTCTTCTGTGAACTCTTGGAGATTCACATAGCTCTAGAGGCTAAATTATATCCAGTACATCGCTCACGTGCAATCCAACTTTGACAAAACCAGTGCAGTCATATAGACTAATTTTTTTTTATTGTTATTTTTATTCTTATTTTTGTCTGGATTGACTGCAGGGAAGAGTTACTCTTTCGAAATGGATGAAAGTTCCAGTGATTCCTAAGATACCAAACGCAATCTGCAAACATTGATAAAGTCAATGAAGCAGCACAAGTTGTGCCCAATGCACAGGGACGTCTACAGCGGGTTTGCTCATCCAGACCTCGATCGTGCAGTTTTATGAGCACAAACAGAAGCCTCTGCAGACTTAAGAGGTGCAGACTGTGTATGCTGCGTGGAGCTCCCAGGCCCTTAATAGGCTGCAAAATGTTTTGCATCAGTACACGGGAGTGTGACCGCTCTGCTCCCCAGAGCAGCATCTCGCGGGTCATTGGGATCGAAACAAATGACACATTGAAATGACTCCTTCCCGCTCCTGAAGGGTTTCAGGCAGTCTGGCTTTTATTTGTTTGTTTGTTTGTTTATTCATGGATTTAAAAGAGGAAGGTATTTCAGTGCTCATGAAAAGCAAGTACTCAGCAGGACTGAGAACGGCCTGAAATGATGCTGGCGAGCGCGGGGCTTTTTCCTCACCCTGCCAAAGCACCCCAGGCTTTGCTGACAATGGTCCTATTCCCGTCCTGTGCCCCTCCAGAGCAATGAGTGAAAATTGCACCTCTGTGCTGATTCGTTGTTGCTGTTTCTTAAATATATAGCAGGTATGTGTTTAGTCTTTATTAGCCACCATTAAAAAGTAAATGAAACAAGGAACAACAAATGAAGCTTTTATTTCAGGCAGAGCTGGGTTGAACAAATGATCAGTCCTTCAGCTGGGGGAGGGAATATAGTGGTTACGAAAAACAGAGCAGAAAGCATACAGAACTGCTTTAGGAAAAAAAAAGAAAAACTGAGACAGTGGGGAACAAGGAGTTATTCAGTTGATCAGGTGATAGACCTAAATGAGGAGGATGAGGGGTGCACGACCTTGTGTCGAACAGAATTTCATTCTAAGTACCTCAGCTAAAGCCTGTTTATGGGAAGGGAGTTTATACTGAAAAAGGCAGGATATATGACTGCGCCTATCAGCAGTGACAGGGCATAAAGAGCAGCAGTGTTTGATCAGGCTTTCACAGGTAATGTAATGTTTCCACTAGGAATTCAGCATAAAATTTTTCTAAGTTTTATAATGCAGAGGGGGGAGAAGCCTGTAACAAACAATGGTTTAATGGATGTTTGCAGCTCAGAACAGCACGCTAAGAGATGCATAATAGCGTTGTTGCTTTACAGAGGGGAGGCAAAACGCCTGGCTGTGCAGCCTGGTACAGCCGTCTGCTCTGCGCAGCTCAGGACGCGGTGCTGTAATATTTTTTAAAACTTGAAAGACAACTGTGAATGTTTAAATGAAGTAGCAGTTATATTATTAGTGTTACTACGTCGTTAGCGTGCCCGTACCAAGAGGAGGGCATACACCGTGTAAATGCAGAATGAGGAGCTTTCCCTCCTGTAAGCTGTGTGTGCTGGGGAGCTGCTCAGAGTCTGAACAAAGAAACCTCGTTGTGAGCAGCCCGATGGCTGGGGGCATCATCAGGGCTGGGGCAGCTCTTCCCAGGCTCCCAGCATGGCCTGGAGTGATGCACCTGGTAACTCCTGTGCTCCTTGCTGTAGCTACACCTCCAGAAAACTAAAAAATGACTGCGAGGAAGGCTGAAGACTTGCAGAACCCAGCCCTTCTCTCTTGATGTTCCTCGCCTGTAAAAGCAAGAGAAAAGGAAGTACCTAAAGCATTCCTTTCAATACATGAATGATTTAAGGCTTGCAAAACGAATTTGCAGACTTTGTGGGAAAGAGTGCAGTGAGAGTGTACTTAAAGTATATTTTTAAGATTTTTTTTAAAATTAAATGCTGTGTACGTAGCCTGTATCAAGTCAATAATGGGTTAGCTTCAATATTTCACAGATTTCAGAATAACTCTGTTGACCATTGAGTCTCCTTCCCTGCCTGCAGATTAGCAAACAGCCAAACCTCATGGCTCAGCCTCTCAAGGTTTTGCAAAGCAGCAGGGTGCATAGATCTCTTGAGATACCCAAGCTAGCTCTGGAAGGGCTAAATGAAGTCTGGGAGTCACCTCATGGCATGCACCTTAGCAAGCTTAATGGGGATTTGCACAAGCACCACTATTTCTTATGTCCAGGCTGACAGCTGAGGCTTCAGGTGCTGTGTTGTGTTGTGGAGAGGCACCATGTCTCTAGGGATCATGGAGATGGAGACATACTGAGAGATGCAGCCTTTCTGAAACTGAATTTGGATATCTATGGCCACTGGATTTTGGTCGCTGTGGTCCCTGGTCCCTCCCTGCACTGGAAATCTCAGCTCTGACGAGCTTCCCAGTTCCCTGTGGGTGTTTCTGCCTCAGCGCTGTGAGATTCGCAGAGCATCTTCTGCTGCCCTGACCACCACAAGCCACACGATATGTCTCAGCACCGTGGTTTTAGATCTGTAAGGGAACAGCAGGAATCACAAGCATGGTGACTGCAGAAAAAGAGCCTCTGCCTCAAACATGCTGGTGGCATCCAGATCACAGAATCACAGAATCACAGAATTGCAGGGGTTGGAAGGGACCTCAAGAGATCATCGAGTCCAACCCCCCTGCCAGAGCAGGTGCCCTACAGCAGGCTGCACAGGCAGGCCTCCCGACGAGTCTTGAATATCTCCAGAGAAGGAAACTCCAC
>WBMW01000984.1:502242-591855 GCA_013396635.1 Penelope pileata
GACCAGGGCAGAGTAGAGGGGGAGGATCACCTCCCTCGACCTGCTGGCAATGTTCTTTTTAATGCACCCCAGGATCCCGTTGGCCTTCTTAGCCACCAGGGCACACTGCTGGCTCATGGCCAACCTGTCATCTACCAGGACCCCCAGGTCCCTCTCTGTAGAGCTCCTCTCCAGCAGGTCATCCCCCAGCCTGTACTGGTGCATGCAGTTATTCCTCCCCAGGTGCAAGACTCTACACTTGCTTTTGTTGAACCTCATCAGGTTCCTCTCTGCCCATCTCTCCAGCCTGTCCAGGTCTTGCTGAATGGCAGCACAGCCTTCTGGCGTGTCAGCCACTCCTCCCAGCTTTGTATCATCAGCAAACTTGCTGAGGGTGGACACTATCCCCTCATCAAGGTCGTTGATGTAGCGGATTGTTTCAGAGCAGGGATGTGAGTAACAGGAACTACCAGGAGCACCTGGCTGCTTTTTGTTCTTTTTTGTTTTGTTTTGTTTTTGTTTTTGTGATTGCTGAGCTGGCTTCTGGACTGCCAGAAGTGTTTTCTGGCACTCATGTGTTAAACTTTCTAAGTTGAATGCTGAATTATTTGAGCTGGCATTTGACTTTCACTGAAGTATTTTTAAAGAATTTCTTTGGCTAATCAAAACCATATGCTAAAAAAAGAAAAAAGCTAAAATATACACAGTGAGGGCTGCAGGATGGAACGGCAGACCAAAATAGACTGAAATCCAATGAATGGCATTAAAGCTTGATCTTAGGCATGTAAATAGTAACACTGGCTTCAGCTGAAGCTGTCACTGGGGCTGAGTAGTTTGTCATGAAGGGACAGACGAGATCCCAGAGGTGAGTATGTCTGGAAATAGTAAGGAAGTTAACAGCTTCCTGCTCCAAAATGGAGATGGAACTGTGTAACAGGTGTGTATAAAAATTAGGGCAAAATTCTGCCCCTAAAGAAGTCATAAGCAACCCTCATCATTACGAGGTGCAAGCTGTGTTTCTTCAGGAGACTCAGCTTGCATTTCTCTTTGCCTTTTTAAATAAAGCACCATCTATTTATTTTCTAGTCTAAAAAGGGCCGGCGTATTTCCCCAGGTGTGTCTCTGCTTTCCTCCCTAAAGACTTCCATTTACAGTTTTTGAAATATTGGCAAGTATGCAGAAGATGTAGGCTGTGTTATTGCAAAACCCAGCACATGTCATCACCAAGCACTTGCCATGCAGAAACCTTAAACTAGAAATATAGCTGGCTTGCTAGTAGCTGAGCCGAATAATTGATTTCTGCAGCTGGTTGGCCAGCCCCAAAAAATAACAGAAATATATTTGAGGTCAACGAAAGGAAGGGGTTTCCCAATTGAAACGAAACCTAAAATGAAGGAGGATTAATTATTTTTTGTTCCTCAGCCCAAGGTAAATTATTTTTTATGGAATAGAAAAACAATTTTTTGCGTGATAGTTTTCTTTCTCTCACCAGTCACTTTAGTATTATTTTTTTAATTGATTAAATATTTTGACTTCTTACCCACTAAAAACTTACTTTTTTGATTGAAATAATTTGTAGAATTTGTGGACAGATTTGTATAGCCTGAGGTATGTTTTTAAGAAAAAAGAATTGACACTGTAAAGTTGCTCCTCTTGCTAGCATTTCTGAAGTTCTTCCTGCCTCCCTGGACATTAGGTATTTCCTTCCATTTTGCTTTGTTTTCCTTAGAGTGAAGATGGGGGTGATTTGAATCTTTTTTAATACAGCAAGCAAAATGATTTGGTGTGTTTCTGTGTGCAAGCTTGTATGCCCTACATACATCACCCTACAGCATGCATGTTGCTGAAAGAGCTGGGTCCTGACACTAGGTTCTGGACCTACCATCTAGAAAATAAGGATGTTTCGATCAAATCATCTTATAGGGCTGTTAAGATTTCCAGCCTATGATATTACACAATGAACCTGCAGTATTTTAGGCACTCATTTATTTGGATTGGGAATCTAAATTAAGTGAGGTAACATCCCTTTCCTTTAGCAAGGCAGCACACCCCTCTCACCAACACAAAAAGTTGATATTGCAATAAGCTGACATGCTAATGAATTGTTCTCATCTACGCAGGCTGTGAATAAGTACACGCAGGTGCATAATTGTAGCTCTCAGAAAAGCTAATTTTTAGAAATGCTTGTTCATTACCAATTTGAGAGGAGAATGAGGGCATTAGATTTAATATGGAAATAAAATGTAATGAGAGGTGAGCAGTAAGTACCTGTGGCAGGTGAAGGGACAGTGAAATAAGCATTTGGGAGCTGTAAGGTTATTCTTGTTTCCTGTGTTACTGCAGCCTGGCTGTACATAATTAAGATTGAAAAGTATTTTTTATCCTCCTTCCAAAATATTAAATATTTAAGAAAAATGGAGGATACGTTTTTGTATGAAAAACGTCGTCCTGTTTTCAGCACTAGCTCAGTTTGGGTCAGTTGTATCAGGCAGAGACTTGGATTATTGCATTAGCTTCGTGGTCAGTAAAATTGGTGTTGGTATGAAGAACCTGCGGCATTCTATAGCTTGCATTTTGAAGAAATCATGGAATCATAGAATGGCCTGGGTTGGAAGGGACCCAAAGATCATCAGGTTCCAAACCCCGTGCCACAGGCAGGGCCAAAAGAAATGTTGTAGCTATTCAGGAAGCAGCACATGCTGTGTTCCCTGACTTCCAGAATCTGCCTGAGTTCCTCTCTTTCACTTGTGACCATGGTTGTTTCAGAAAAGCTTTATACAATTTGATAGTAAACCTCTCCCAGGCAACATGTGGAGAATTCACCGGCATTTGAAATGGGAGACCAAAGCCACCATTTACCAAAGTCAGATACTGTGAGCTGGGCGTCCATGCTCCCGCGGGCACTCTCTCAGCAGGCAGGGCTGCAGCAGCGCGTGGGCCCGAGCCATGAGCACACTCACGCTGCCACCTGACTGACTTCTTCGTGGTATTTCTGTACGGTATCTCAAGGCCAGGTTGGATGGACCCTGGGCAGCCTGATCTGGTGGGTGGCAGCCTTACCCAAGGCAGGGAGTTGGGACTGGGTGGGCTTTAAGGCCCCTTCCAACCCAAACCATTCCATGATTCTATGGTATTGCAGCAGTACTTTGGGCTGTGCTCCGGGGGTGTCATCACATGGCACCCTCCCAACCATATCTTGGTCCCTAAGGCCTTAGAAACTTGAGGCTTTGCTATGATACATAGATTTTGTACAAGTTATCAGCATTTTATATTTATCACGTAAATCCCAAATTCTAAACGCCCCGAAATTGAGTCCCTGTAGGTCAGTAAGCAGCAGCAAATGGGAAGTATCCTACTAGTAGTATCCAGAAGTAACACTTTCCCTTGATGTGTGTTAGGTCTCACTTCTGAAGGCTTCTTCAGAGGTGCCTGGAACAAAGTTATCGATGGGCATTTCTTGAAATCACATGAAGGATTTTTAACTTTGGTTGTCTGAGCCTGTCAGGGCGCTAGGGGTCATGGTTTGGACATACAAAAAAGGGAAACTTTACATTCAGCATAGAGTCCCTGTAAGGCATTTTATTGAAACTGGTTTTAAAGATCTGTTGAGCCCTCAAGTGTGAAAGAAGTGAAATCTTTCATCCTGCAAAACAAAAATTTGGAAGAAAATTCTCCACGGCCCCTGAAATTGGAATATGGATAATAAAGGAACCCAGCAACAATGACTGAGTTTTAGAGAGTTTTACAAACAGGAACTGTGCCTAGAATGATATTTGATCATTTTTGTCAATGTAAAGCTTCTGTATTTCTTAGGAATAGGTGACAAATGAAAGAGGTTTTGTTATTTTTGTTTCCTTAGGCAGTGAAATAAGTGAAATGAAGTTCCTTTTTCCAATCCTTTTTATTATTTCCTCCACAAGGATGAATAAAGTGCATCTGATTGAGTATTGCTTGAAGTCCTGGAGTCAATAGGTGCAGGATGTATTTAACGACAGCAGTAGGAGCAGAGGGCTCGTTTGCATCTCATATCTGCATGTGTGTAACCTGCTGCTGCTCGTAGGCTGCCTGATCAGACGTGACCTCGAGTCATCGCTGTGTGTCCTTTCAGTGCTTCTGAACAGAAGCTCTATGGGCACGCGCGGAGATCTCCGTCCATTGTATTTCTTGGATAAATACACGTTTAACCCCTCTAAACGCAGAATGCAGGGTGCTGGGGTCACTTCCCAGTGCTCCCCTCCATCCAGAGTGGCACGGAGAAGCCCTTGGCCAGCCTTGTCCTTTCCTGGTGGCACTGACAGGACAGCCTGACCAGCGGCATTGTGACAAGGGACACTCACTGGGAGCAGCGGTGTGGTGCGATGGGGCTGAGGTTTGGGAAGCTGCTGGGAATGGGTGAGGCACGGGCAGAGGAGGCTGCAGCAGCCACCAGCTCCAGCCATGCAGGCTGGTCCTTCAGCAGCGCCCAGCTTTAGCAACTGTCCCCGCTTCTCCCCTGTCCCCATTCCCAGCCCCAGGTTTCCTGAAAATGTCTTTGCTCTTCCTTTTGCATTTACGAGTGGTTGGAGGAGGAAGGGCAGTATTTTGTTTTTAATCCCTCATTGATACTTGCCAGGTGTGGCCTGTTAGAGTGGGGACATGTCGAGCTGAGTGCGGAAACCTCTCTGGGAGGAAGAGCAGAGCTGGTTGGTTTTGCTTTAAAAACAAAATAAAGGTCCAGCTGAAAGTCACCCTTGGGCCAAGGAACAAATGTGATAAATTGCAGCCCAGAGGGTAATTCTTCTGGAAAGGTAAAATCATCTAAAAATAGCACCTTAGAACGAAAGTGCTTCATTGACAATAACTACAGTGTTGCTACGGTGACGCTGGAAAAAAATGATTGTTGATACTCAGGCACAGAGCTGCTCCCCTCCCTGCCATAGCATGAATCACCTGCTAGTGTTAAAATTACAGACAAATTTTGTGTTAGATTGCAATTTTTTCTGTGTCTGAATGCTTTTCTGTTCTGTTGCATGGCACGCAGACAAATGAAAAACCAACAGAGAAGGCACTGAATAAAAGTTTATTGGTCACCTCGGTGTGATCTGCCTCTGTTTTGTCTCAAGAGGAGCTGGATGCCATCTCTTGTTATCAGAGCAGCTTGCTGCAAGAGCAGAAAGCCTGCAGTCAGGATGAGACCCAGAGATAGGAGCTTGATGGGGCTGTTGACAGCTTTTTTTTCCCTGCAGCAAAGGAAAGATGTAGTGCTGGTGAAATCCTGAGCCTTTTGTTTCAACAAGTTCCAGCTAAACAACTCACAGGGTACACGCTGCCCTGCTTTGTGAGGATTATGAGAGATGAGAAAGTTGACACTCTGAATTTCTTTTGAGAAAACACAGTTTGGCAGTAAAGAGTTTTTCTTTCAGCGTACATACCAGCAACAGAGGAGCTGTCTCATACCTTTTTGATATACTCAGCCCATTCAGGTCCAATTTGGGGGATTTGGAATGCAGCACAGCTTCAGAACAGTTGTGACTCTGCAGAGACTATATTTGCAGGCAAGGAAAGCTTCACAATCTTTTCTGTAGCAGCTGAAACCTACTTAACCGTATGCCTTAGGTAAAACTGGTAAATGGCTCTGTTTATACAGCAGCTGCATCTCAAATGTGAGCCGTACAGCTGGCGGCAGACCAGTTGCAATGTAGATGATATTTTAATTTCCCCATCAAATGCTGTCTGTAATTTGCGGGGCTTTCCTTAGACAAGTGAAGTGATGCTAAAACACACAGTGGGTACTGTGTGATATTTTCTGCCTTCCTTGGAGAGCCCAGAGCATGCCAGTTACACTGTAGACAATGTTGTATGAATGTGAAAGAAAAATATATCCATGTGCTCTTGAAATTAAGTTCAATTTCTAGCTGCATATAGAGTTTTTGTCTCTGACTTTCTCCATGTTGATGTTGGGTTAGAGCCATCAGTATGCAAAAAAATCCCTTTATATGGCACCGACCCTTACCTAGAGAAGACACAGAGTCTGTCTCATGGGTTCAAGCAATGATGCAATTCAGAGGACTCGTAGCCCTCTGAAGCTAGGAATGAGATTTTATGGTGGGTGATTTTAAGAGGGGTCAGCTGGCAGTGTGGGAGGACGGATTGCTAAATGGCAAAGGAGCACCGTTTTATTAACTGGCTTCCTCTGTCCTTGCTCCAGGACAATCCCTGGGCCTAACTGCATTGAATTCAGAGGAGGTGGAGGCATCAGAGAATTTGTCGTGTTACATAATCTGTTTTAGCAGTGACTCAAACTTATTTTTACTAGTCAGAATGTTTAGCATTTTCCTTTGTAGCTGGTACTCCAGCAGTGAGGAAGAAGAAAGTATGAGAAAGTGAGGTTAGGTTTAGTTTTTCTTGCTTTGCATGGGAAGATAATGATGGGTTCTTGTCACGATGAGGAGTTGAGTGAAAGGATTCAGTTCACACGAGCTTTATAGGAAACCTTTAAAGAATTTTGTAATGCTCTTTTTTCCATCTGTTTATATATAGCATCTTGCTTTTGTTCAGCTTTGCAGTGTTCAGGGTATGAAAGGCTATGTTTAGAATGTATTATGATTATGATTTAAAATGATGCTGATCCAAGCTCGCTGGAAATAATGAAAGACTTCCTTTGACTTCAGCAAGCTTCAGGTCAGGCTCACAAGGCAGGAAGCTCAGAGGTGAGACCTCGCTCGCGCATCCTAGTGCTCTGACACAGATTGCCACAGCCAATAGGACTGGTGACGAAGGGCAGGAATTGCACTTCTGGATGTCATTTGGTGCAGATCTGCCTTGCTGCCTGCAATGCACAGTGAGAAACAGTATGCCAGGGAACAGCAAGATTTGGCACAGCTGCCAAGACGGGATGCAGAAGCTGGGAGCTGTGGTAGGATGGTACAGTGGCAGGATGGTTTCTTCTTCCTACGGGGTCTGAAATTGAGTGGGAGCCTTGCACAAAGGCAGGGTGCTGCATGCAGCCATCTGGTGGCACCCGGCCTCTACCAGAAGCAGCTTCTCCCAGGCACTGCTGGGAGTCAGTGTGCTTTGGGAAAGGGGGAAGCCTGTCCTGTGCGGCCCTTGCTTTGATTGCAGCCTTCTTTGTAGCTCCAAAATGGAATTAGATCAATAGTTTTGAGAACTGAAAAGCAGCATTTAGAAAGGCTGTTCATTCTCGAAGAGCTGATCGTTTACCCAAAGAGGTAAAGGTGTCTGTCATGGTTGACCAAGCTACATCCTCCGTGTCGAGACTGGACAGACTGCAAAATTGCAGGTTTGCTGACCATTGTGAGTACAGGAAAAGAACGGTCACAGTGGAAACACTTTTTACCTAACTGGAAGCTGATTTCCTGCTAGAGGCTGTGCCTGTGGGAGGTAACACTTAGATGCTGACTGAGACAGACTGCCGAACCAGCTTCAGGAAGGGTTAACCAGTCTGGCTTTGTATTTGCAATTCATCTTTAGGGTCTGTCTTTCCAGTGTATGGGTAATACACTGACTGTCGTTCTACAAAGAGGCCACAGTTGCAGTCTCCCGGCATCATTGTCTTGATGTGGGTTAGAGTTGCTGAATAATTTGTGTGTATGTGAAAAAGACAGAAAATCTACAAATAAATCATCTGACCTCTCTGCTCCGGAAAAAGCACGTGCTTAAGGAAGTGTAGGTATCTCCAGTCTGCTTACTTTACCTCTGGCTGAGCAGTCGGTCTGAATACACGCTGTGTAATGTTGGATCCCTTGGGGCTGCCTTCTGAGTATGTTGAACAACTATCCGCATATTTCTCCTCCTTTCCTTAATGACTTACTGACTTTTATCAATGTCTATCATTCCTTTCTCCTCCGCTTTGATGATAAGTAAGTTTGCTTAGCAAAGGACTGCCCTGTGATGGCCTCTTAGCTCTCCTTGCAGGGCATTGAAACTAAACATTTGCTTGAAAATTTGTAACAGCTACTGTGGTGTTAGCTCAGAGCTTGACAAGTTCATCTTTGGATGAGTATGTCTGAAGGAAAAGTAAGTCATAGAGGGCTTGATCCGTGACTGCCTCCAGGAAATGGACCACAGAGACCCTTTTTGAGTACGTTGAAGTGTTAACGCTGTGCTTTCGTAGGAGTATGCACAGAACATTTTTCTAAGTAGAACTGGAGGCTAAAACCAGGATGAGATACTCGAAGGGAAGGTAGAAAATGGTATGTGAAAGTCATTTCTTTGTGAGAGGCTAGCGTATGATCTGTGTCCCCTTTTAAGACCCAGATAAATCCTTTTTGCTAGCAGGGTGCCTCTTCGCAGAGCTTCTCCCTGTTCTGTAGACTCGGTGATTGCAACCCTTAGAAAAGCACTTGTGCTTGCCCAGAACTCCTGGTGTGAAGTCCCTTCTTTAGGACAAACAGCAAAGACCCCACTGCCTGCAGTGGGTCATGTGGATCATGAAACTCCACTGAAACATCTCCCCAGTCTGGCCTGAGAGGTACCGCACGCTTTTCCACCTACTTCAAAGCAGTGCCTGGGCATGGGGCAGCCCGGGTGCAGATGAGACCAGAAACAAAATGGGTGAAAGCCGAGCACCTTTCACTGGCAGTGATGTATCTCAGCCTCAGTGAACATGTCTGACTACAGTTCTGCATCTACAATATTCTGTCCTGTTCTCCATCCCTTTTAGTTACTCTAAATTACAGCAGGTTGAGGGCAAGTGAGGGGCAATGAGGGCATGACCTAACCTCCCCCTGACTGTGGGCTGCTTTGCTTTCCATCAAAAGACCCTCACAGACTCTGTGTTCCTGTCCCACTTCCTGCAGCAATTACCATAGCTCATGTTCAGGCCCTGTAATATGCAGTGTATAAATTGCTGTGGCAGAGTCATTGCACTCTATATCCTCCGGGATTAAACTAATCTGTTTTGTGATTCTGAGAGTTCGAAGAGAGGGACCTTTTCAGACATTTCGACCTCATTTAGTAGAGGATTTCTAAAACTTCTTTCTGAACCTTGCTGTACACTTTTATAAAATAGTGGCCAGGAATCCTTGGTCAGCGTTGTATTCGTGTGACGTGCTGTGCTTATCCTGTGGTTAGTGGAGGTTGAGAGACATGTAAACAGATGTCCTTGAGAGTGATCTCAGCCTTGGCCTGAAAAACAGTGACCTCTGATAGACACAGATGCTGTTATGATAATTGCTGGTCTTTTAACAGCTCCGGCCTCTGCTCCAGACAATTCCCAGGTGTGTGAAATATCATCCTTGTGTCTTGTGTTTCCGCAACTGAGTAAGTGTAACAGAGCTTCAAGTGGGCTGCAGGCTGAGATTTTATCTTCTCTGAAGCATCAGCTCGGATGATTTCTGAGTCCCTGAGCACACACAAAAGCTGCCCTTCCAGATACAGTGGTTCTTAGGAGGTGGGGCAGCCGGCCCCAGTGCTCAGATCTTGCTTTGCTTCCAGATGTTTACCTGCCCTCCCTGCAACAAGGGTGCTCCTGCCAGGAGCATCTTCCTCTCAAGCCATTATATTCTTTTCATACTGCCTCAGAATTTTCTCCTCTCTCTGTGCCTCGGGAAACAAGCAGGTCCTCACTCTGTTGACTGCTAAAGAACTGCTCTAACTAATCACCCAGGAGATGAGGTGATTTTCCCCTCCAGGATGAGGATGCACTCTCTCAAGTAAAGTTTCGCAGGATGGCTGCTCAAAACCAGCTTCAGCTGAGCAAGGCACCCACGCACCTGAGTCAACTCTGCAGCAGAGGCTTGTCTTTGGTGATCAAATTCAGTACAGAGTGTTTTGTTATCTTGAATGTGACCTTTGTGTACTAAGAGCACGGAACTGGAGCATAAATATAGTTCCAGCTTTCACTTGTAGCCTTGTAATCTTAAATAAATCTCTGTAAGTTTTATATTCTGAGGTCCTGACAATTCATTAAGCACACAGGCACTTACCCTCATGGACAAGTCAGAATTGTGTTTGTGTTTATTCTGATCTTTCCTCTGTGTTTACATGACTTTTTCTAGCTGATTGCACCAACAGCAGAGGCCATCTGCACACTTGGGTTAGGTTTTAGCTGAGTTTGGAGTATCACTGTTCTCAGCTTTGAGACCTGCTGTTCCGTTAGGGGCAACTCTTCTAAACACAGCCATCTTTACTTCTTTCCAGAGAAGGAAACAGCTTTCTCCAGGGTCCCTTTTGTTGTTCTATCTCAATAAAACTAACCTTATTCAAGCTTTTGGAGAACATAGAGCCACAATTCAAACCTGCTGTGGCAGATGGGGTACAGTTCAGTACCAGAACTGACAATGAATAATCCATGATCAGTCAGGACATTTGTTGGTCTCAGTTTGGTTTCACAACCCTCCCTTCAGTTCTAAGAGGGACAACAGTTTCCCAGTCCACAGGTGACCTTCAACTCAAGAGTCTCCCTCGAGCAATAACTTATTTCCTACAGTGGCTCAGTTGAGAACACGTTGATCTTGATTTGACTGACAGATCCGTGAGTCAGTTTGGTGATTTCAGCTTTGGAAATAACTGCATGTAGTTCCAAGAATAAGAGCTTGGTTGTTGCTTATGACACGCAACCTGCTGTTTCCAGTCAGGCAATTGACTAAAATAGTCAATGTACTGAAGATTGTGCATTGTTTGAGCCTACATTGTTGTTCTTGCAGAGAAGAAACCTCTTTGTATTCTGTAAGAACGTAGTGTGTTTGCATGTGTTTGTGTCGATAGAGTGCTGGAGGGAATTAGGAAAGGATCATTTATCATGGGTAGTTGCCAGAAGAAATATTTCTGGGAAGTAACAGCCTCTTTCATCTTTGTCATTTTCCTTATGGCAACACCTTTCCGTTTTATATTTTTTTCCAAAATCACTTAATTTACAGCACTTTTCACAGCAAATTGTTCGTCTGAGGATGAATCTGTACTTTGGAAATTCTTTTGTTTCCGTATCAGAAATGTTCCCTTGACTCCTTTTGGTTGCCTTGCTATCAGAACTCATGGTCATCTTTAGCTTTAACATGGCTACGTGCAAGAATGCATGAAAAAAAGTCAGTCTCAGAATTTAGGAAAGAATAGGATTAAAGTTGCCTGGTAACCTTAACACAGTCCCTCTGGGTCTTACAAAACAGACTTTGATTGCACAGTTACATGTGGCCTAAGGGCTTTTCTAATGAGCCACAGTAATGCGTAGGTAGTTCAGGATGACAGCCAATGTGGCACGTGCTTCAGCTTCCTTTCCTTGTTGCTCCCAATATCCTTTCTTTACACAAGAGGTGAGTCCTGTTGGGCCACTGGTCTACACATGGCAGCATTTGCCACCATGCCTATGGCATTCCTTGTAGGTTTTAAGGGAAGGTTTCCGCCCAGTGGGCGCCTTTGCAGACACTAGCAAACACAGAATGCAGCATATGGCATTATAATTGCTTTCCTGTCTACCAGGTAGGCAATTAGGCCTGGTTTTTAGTAATTAAAGCGCAGTTCAAGCTTAACATTCTGGGAGAGCTCTGCTAACTGTCTCAGTAATTGAAAGGCAACTCCACACTTGTCTGTCCCTAGCATTATTTTTGAGGGCCTACGACCATGCTTTCTTTGAAGCAAAAGATTAAGGAGACAAATTGGCTAGCCTTAAATCCCTCTGAAATGTCCATTTGTTTGAGGCTAATGCTTGCGTGTTACGGATGTGAAGGTCTGCACAAGCCATGTCGCACCTTGCGGATGTGGAATGGCGCTTGCATGAGGAAGCAGTGGACGATGCGGCTGCCCTCAGCCATGCCTCATGGCAGATCAGCTGCCAGAGGTGGGTCCATGCTGGGGGCTGGCGGGACATTTGGCACAGGAGAAGGGCTAGTCAGGTGGTGCTGGCTCTCCTTGCTCGTTGCATCTGGCGTTTTTAAAACCCTCCATAAAGGAGCAGTAAAACACATGGACTGCTGCCCAAGTGTGTGATTGCTGCAGTATCATGGGTGCTGTTTTCTGCTTGGTCACAGGAGTAAATGAGGTTGTATACATGGCAGTATAGGAAAAGCTATTCCCCTGTGCCACAGGCTGAAGCGAAAGCCTTGATGACCGTGACCAAACCAGAATAATTGGTTGTTGACCTGAACTTCTCTTTCACTGAGTTAACTGATTAATTCCACTGAGTGTATCACCTCAAGCAAGCCTTCTCAAACATCAGCAACTCTTTTCCACAAAACTTCCTCAACAAATGTGCGTGCTTCATCTGTATGTAACTGTCCATCTCTGTTGCTTAGTTTGGATAGATGAGAGCTATGGATTTGTATCTGGTGCTGCACTGTACTTTAGTTTCTATCCTCAGTTTGTGGTGATACTTGTATAACACAGCTTTCCTCAGTCATTTCTTCAGCTTTTAAAGGGAGGTGCCTACATGGAGAGATAGTAGTTGGGAGCTACTACTTCTTAAGTGACATGAAGTGAGTTGGCCTGGGTCACCTTACCAAAAGCATCCCAGTTATTAGTTAAGGATCCAGTTTTCAGAAATGCCAAAGCAGTTGAGATACCTGACCTCTCTGAGTTTAATGGAAATCTGACCTTTCACGTGAACGGCTGTGTATTGCCATCCATGCTTGCTACCTAACAGCTTGCAACACTTTCCGGCAGCACCTGGCAAGATTCTCTGGAATCACACATCCACCCTCAAAATGTGGCGATAATTGCACTCCTCTGTGTTGAGAAACTGTAGCAGTCATGTAGAGAGAGACTATGATGATTTTGTCAGGATCTAAAAGGTTCTTGGAATATTAAGGGAGATCAAATAACATTTCTATTACCTTTTGTAATTATTTCTTAAAAAGCAGAAGGCACAGTTCTGCAAAGTGGCAGAACAGCTGCATGATTTTCACAGTGATTAAGCATAGGCTTAAAGTTAAATGCACACTTCAGTGTGTTGCTGCATCAAGATGATGAGCTAAGCCGGAGTCTGATATTTTCTCAAAAATACGTGTAAGAGAGACCTTTAGTATGTGATCTGTTCAAACCACTAACTAAATCAGCTGAATGCCACTTCTTGGATGCGTGCTCTGAAATAGACAGTGCCTGTAATGTCCATCCATACAAACAGCTCCCTTCTCTCTCCTGAATGAAAGGAGAAGCCTATTTCAGCGTACAGGGCGATGCCAATCGGAGTGATGAATGTCTGAAATGGGTCTGTGTTACTGACCGTGTCTCTGATTTGCTTCTAAATCAGTTGTTATGAAAAGAATGTACCTTTATGGAAAAGACTAAATGAAAATCTGCAGTTGAGCTTTGGGAATGAGATTAAAAAAGAAGCCCAAAATAGCCAAGGCCTGCATCTCCTCATGGCTGCTCCTCTCCTTGTAATGAGCGGGGTAAAATGTGTTCTGTTTAATATTTAATTTTAGGGGATATGCTGATAGCAGTGAAAGAGCTTGTAAAATCCTTAGACCTGATATAATCTGCTAAGTGTTACTAGGGCTGGTAATTTCCCAGCAAGGACAGAATATAACTGTGCAAAATTGAGCAGGGTTTGTTGTTGCTGTTACTTTTGTGATCTTGTTGCTAAAAGTCCAGTTGGATCAGAAACATCCTCCACACACAACCGTACCAGGCTCAGAGTGTGCTAATCTACACAGAGTGTCTTTCTTTAAGCTTTACTCATTGGATTTCTGATTCTCTTAACCTTAGTGAATTGAACCCTAGAGAGTTTCTGTGAGGGAGCAGCGCTGCTTTAGGTCAGGGCGAATACTGCAGGGTGAGGTGGGCCCCACAGGGGCCTAACGCAGTGGTGGGCAGGAGAAGGACTGGGGGCCAGGCAGGAGGCACACACCGCCTGGTACAGAGCTCAGCTCTGCGGGGTCCTGGCAGGAAGTTTAAAGGGGCAGAAGGATATTTCTGGGTTCACTGGTCCTCAGACCGTGGCAGAAGGGACCTCTGTGTGGGTCGCTCCCAGCCGCCCAGGGTGCTGGCGGGTGGCCAGCGGGATCAGTTGTGCTGGCCCAGCAGCCTCTGGCTGGAGGTGGAGACCTCTTGGTGAGGCTCAGTAAAATGGCTTTCACAGGACAGCATTCAGTGGAAAGATGAGTTGGCCATCCTCAGGGAACCCCCTTAAGCGCAAGCAATGAAAAAGCCATCACAACAAGGCACAGAGGGGCAACAAGTCAGACCTGGTTTTACCACTCGTAAGGAGGATTTAAAGGATCCAGTGCTTAACAGATTTTGGCAGTATTCACTAAATCTGCTAAGCTTTGGATTCCATAAACTGCAGCTTCTTAAGCACACCATGCCTGCACCCCGTATTCCTCCTCCCCAATAAAGGAAGGTGCAGTGTGGTGGGCATGGATAACACAGGGCTGTAAAGACTGTTTGGAAAGGTGCCATGAACTCATGGAGAGGAGCTTCTGCGGCTTCAAATGCTAGCTAAAGTGAGGGGAGAGCACAGAGCAACACAAGCCAGATCAGCAGCTCCATGGAGCCTTCATCTGTGCATCAGCTGCCCTACGCTTCCTCGCCAGGAGCCGGGCACCGACGGTGAGGTGACAAGGACAGTACTGTTGGTGTCCCGGCTGGGTGCGTGAGTGAGGAAGGTTGTACAAATTGCACAAGAATCTTGTTCAGATACGATTTCATTACAGCAGGCTGTTACCGCAGTGTGAAATAGGCTCTTGACTACCATGAAATAGGATTTTTTTGTTAGGTTTAACATCTAAAGCCCAATCTTACCACGGCATCCAAATGAGTAAATGTGGGACTGTATCTAGCGTGAAGGCTTACCTGCACTGAACTAATTACAGGATCAATATTAAAACACGAATCACAGTTTTGTGCAATTTGTATCAAGAATAACAAAACTAAATGAAACAGTGTGGAATATTTAATCTTGTAAATGCTGAGAAAATATCTATTATTCTCCCAGCCAAACAGCAGTAAGAATTGTTAACTTCGTTTTGCAGAAGGGGAAAACTGTGGCTGAGGGTTAAATTTCCTTGGCCATGAGCTGCAGAAGGAGTTGGTCAAGGTCGCATTATTCACAAAAACGTTTTGTTTTTGTTAAAATTCTCATTTTCTCCTGGAATATGCATTCCACATGCCTGTTCTGACTGTGATGGGAGACAGTCAGGAAGGGAAACTTTCTTTTCTAACAACAGCACTCCATCCTGGTACCTGGATGTAAGTGAGGACTGTGCCTCTAGGTTGTCAGGTCTGCTCATTTGATTTCATTATCTTTGTGCTCCCCTTATGTCCCTTTATTTCTTCGCTTGCTTTCAACTCTCCCTATTACGGTGGTCTCTGACAACCAGTCCTTGGCACCATCCCACGTGGCATCTCCTGATGGAGGACCTTACCCTTCGAAGTTCTTCCTGCATAGGTTCTTCAAAAACAAGTGGAAAGGCAAAAAAAAATAGCTGATTTCACCTGCTTGACTTCCCATGGGGCTTATTTACCAGACAGCAAGTCTTGTGCTCCATGCACCTTCAGCCTGGGAGAGAAGCTCACCACTCAGGCAGTGCTGTGTGAAGGCCTCTTTCAAGAAGCCTTATGGGAACTTCTAGCTCACCATGTCAGACAGTACAGAGAGCTTAACGATGACTCTCAACAGTAAAAAACGGGCACTGTTGTCCAGCGGTGTCCAGTCTTGATAAAAATTCAGGACTGTGCTTGCATTATTGTCTAGAGTACTTCCAGTATGCCTGTACATCCTTGTGAGACTAAAAGGGTCTGTTCACCGTCAGCAGTGAACAGTTTGTGCTCAGAGCATCAGAGAGCGATGTCAGGTAACAGAGGATGGCGCTTAGAAAGGTGGGCATTATTTAATGATAGCAGTGATACAAGTGGGTTCTCAGATCTGTTGTCCCCCCTGGGCAAGATTGCTTGTCCAAAGCATTTGACACATATTTCAGACTTAACGTATTTGTATTAAGTTGCTTCCACTTGCATAAATAAGTTACTACATAGAAGTTACTGGCATTATTGGCTAAACGAGAGTTAATTAAAGGGACATAAGGTACCAATTTTTCAGATTGAATGGAAAAGATCTGGTGAGGAGGGACATTCCCTGAAGCAATGCTATTGTATCTGAAGCCAACTTTGTGGAAGGTGTCCAAAAAGCTGTTATTTTTCCTTAGGAGGTTGTAATTTGTTCACCTCATTTACCTAAGCGTTCTTAAAGGCAAAGACTTGGTAAACTGACTTTGGATAATAAATCATTGGGATTTATAATCTGTGGTATGCCAGGGCTAACTGGCTGGAACTGGGGAAGTATCTCCATCCGGCTCCTGCAACTCCCCTGCCATCATTCATAGCAGGGTGATTGGTGCTGATTTACAACCCAGATTACTCACGTCTATAAATCGTGGTATTCCTATCCTCACTTCCTCATCGGTCTTCCAATGATATCTCCCAAACTTCTTCTCCACCCACTTCCTCTGCTGCCGAAATACAGTAACAGTGGAAACCACTCAGGCTTTCCTGCTGCGGAGAGGTCCTCCCAGGGCAGCTGGGCAAACTCCCTAGGTGGAGAGAGGTTATCAGAGCCCAAGGGCAGCCTTCAACTTGAGTTATTGTGAGACTAAATAATTTTTTTTTGTACATTAGGAAGGTTTTTGTGTAGTCAGCTAAAGGCTTTGAGCTCTTTCTCTGCAGGTTGCATGGGCTACCACACTGCGGACCGTTTCATCACTAATCCTAATGATTTGCCGAGGGCGCTGCTTGCATTATGCTTTTTGAGTATTGCCTTGGGCCAATAACTCCTCCGTACCAGGAAATTTAGTGCATTAGGATGTATAAGATTTATAAAGGTTTTGATGAAAAGCTTAAAATGGGGGGCAACATCAACTATTTTTTGTAGTGAAAGCCCAAAGACCAAAAAAGCTTTTAAACTCAAAATCATATCAGAGTATAAACCAAAACATGTAGCTTTTTAGAGCAGAGAGAGCACAAAGCTTGGGATTTAACAGTGAGCGAAGAGGGCCAGACTCCATTCCGAGGCCTGGAGATGAATTGCCATGGTACAGATTGCTTCCCTGCAGCTCCCTGCAGTTGCCCACTAGACCAGGATGGCCATGTCCAGACTGTCTAGATGCCCTGGGACTGTCTGGGAGAGGTCTTTGTGGTGCCTGTCACTGCATTGACCACCAGAATGGACAGCTTCAGGCCAGTGCTCAGGCCCGGGGAAGAGTTTGCCCAGCCTGGTATATAGTGTATCCATGGGCTTGGATCACTTTCAGCTAAGAAGGTCTTGCATCTCAATGCACTGAATTAGGTAGCTTCATCAGGTGTTTAACCCATTTTGTTATGACTGTGCAGCGTATGTCATATTAGTGGCAAAGTAACCTATCCATCACTGCATTGGAGGAGAGAGCAGAGTAGGACAAACCTTTCCAATTGCCCCAATTTTTGCTGTACTGTTGGATTATTTTAACCTAAGAAGCTCATCCTGTCAGCCATCTGAGAGCATATGGGTGACTAACAAGCAGACCATGAAGGGGCATTCGATGTAGCTGCTAAATGGATGAGACCTAATGCGGAGTCACAGCTACAAGAGGTGAAGCGTAGCAGAAGTCTGGTTTAATTACAGCACTCAAATGTGCTGATAATGGACGACATTATAAATCTCTCATAGAGTTGGGCTTTTCATTACATTTTTAATGAAATACCGATTACGTTGTGCTAATTGACATGAGTCCTGAGCAGTCAGAAGCAAATGAAAACAATCTGGCAACCTGGCTGCTGCCACGCATTGGCGCGTCCAGTCCTTCCTTAAGTGCTCATCAGGTGCAGGCTGGTGGGACGCTGAGGGTGGAGGGAGGCAGAGGCTGTATGATAGGATCTTTTCCACCTTTTCCACTACTGAAGGTGTCTGTCATCATTTTGCTTTCTTTTTCTTCTTTTTGCAAATTAACTGAATTCATTTCTAGTACCTGTTTCACTTATATTTTTATTTTCTGACTTGTCTGGGCAAGTAATGGTTTTAGGCAGCCAAGTAAAATAGGCTTGTCCTTAAGTCAACTGCTGGTGAATAGATTTTGTATCTGGCCTGGTGGACTCTGAACAGAATTTTTCAAGCTCACTTCCTGTTTATGTCTTTGGGAGTTCTCTGCTGGCTTCCAGGAACGGAATCTTGTGCAAACATTTTTGTTTAAGATAATCAGTATATTGAATTTATGGCGTCTCTATAGCTGAAATGCAAGTACTGGATGAAACAGCTGTATTTAATTCTCAGGATAGGAGCCTGACAGCTTTAGGAAAATCGACCTTTTGGTTGGACCCCTAGTGCTTTGGATTGACTTTCAGTTAAGTGGTTGCTTTGGTTTTAAGTGAGGGTTTTCATCCGGGGCACAGAAGCCTAAGTTTCATCTTGAATCATCTTAACCTTACTTTCAGAAAGTCAGGTTAAAAGCCCAGCACTTGCTGAAGATTAAGCTAGTTTAATTTACCTGAAGCTGATTTTCGATGGTTTGTTAGTTACTTTAAAAAATATAGGCCATTATCTCTTGCAACGTAAACACTGTGAAAAATGTCACATTTAATAAAAACTGTGACCTCATTCACAGCCTTAGTTTAAATGAGTTTCATTATTTTACTCAAGATATTATTTATTCATATATTCAAATATATTTATTCAGCGAAGGCAGAGATATTTTGATTAATTCAAAGACTAAATGCTCTGTACTTCACATGCAAATTGCCAAAAAAAGAGGTAAAACTCTCTTTGTACTCCAAAGGCTAAATGCATCATCAGAATGTAATGAATGCTGCTGCTCGTGCGCAGTCGAGTGAGGATTCGTGTTATCATCAATCTCCCTGTGTGGCTTTTATTATTATTATAGCAAAAATAAAATTCAGCACATGGGTTATATATCTGCTGGATGCTTATTTACAGACCCCATTTGAATGGGAAATGGAATAAGTGATCAGATGAGCCATGCCGGTTCCTCAGTTGGGTAGAGTGGGATGACTCCAATAGTTCTTTGCTATTATTTCTACCACCTTTGCCTTTCTCAACTGAAAAGTAATAATTACAGAATAAAATAAAATGAGATAGGTGGCATCTTGAAAAAACACTTGCCATTATATTAGTTAATTTCCCACTGAAGCGAGGAATTAATCTCATTGACCCAACATTGGTGGCAACAAAACTCTGGCCAGTTTATCGATACCCAGCGCTTTGAAACAGCCAGGACGATAAGGTGTTGTAAAGTGTAGGTTTGACTGAGCTTAAAAAAAACCCTGGTGAATTTGGTTTCTTTTG
Organism: Penelope pileata; assembly: GCA_013396635.1. NCBI lineage: Eukaryota > Metazoa > Chordata > Aves > Galliformes > Cracidae > Penelope > Penelope pileata. The sequence continues at coordinate 521,423 of WBMW01000984.1, forward strand.
TTTTTAATGCATATTCAGGGCAGTACCTGTATTTCCTGTCCCCTTAGCACTGTGGGCTGCCAAGCAAATTGCCAAGAACAGTGCAAGACTGGGCTGCGTGCTGCACCCATGCAGGCTGGCATTGCAACAAATCTGTCCTTGTGGGTACTGCTGGACAAGGGTCCAAGGCAGCAGAAAACCAAAGCCCTTTTCACTGGGTGTGTTACGCAGAAACACTGCTGATGGCATCCACCAGGCGTTCTCCTGAGCATCTTGCAGCAAACAGCCTTCCAAACTGCAGGGTGGAAATTTTGCTCTCAGGTCTGCACCAATCTTTCTCTCCCGTGTTGTATTCAATCCCCAGGAGGGATTTCCATTGACATTAACTGATCTTCTGTGCATTATGGATGTGAAAGAAGAAATTTTGTGCTCGGATTGCAAGACTTCATGCAGACACAAAAAAGTGACAGTCTGCTGCAACCCTGTACAAATCTCTGGCAGAAACAGTGGCTTTTTCATTCTGGTTCTCCATAGATCAGCCCCTAAATGCCAGTCCGAAAGCTCCTGCATCCTTGAGTGCAGCACAAGACTATAGTTTTTATTATAACAATTTTGTACCATAATGTGGAAATTCATGCAATTATGTATTACGGAAATTTCCAGCGAAGGTGCCTGCTGCCCGTACTTATGACAAGGACTCAGGAGTCACCCTGTGTTAAAGACATGCTGTAGTACATCTGAATCCCAAAGTGAAGGGAGCTGGGTTTTGTGGGGTTTTTGTTTGTTTGTTTTTACCAAGACGCAAGGTAGAACACTGCAGCAAGAGCACATCTATTTCTTTAAATGTGTGTGTGCTTCTGAATTAACAAAATTCTACATTATACTAAATATTTTTTAATATATGAAGCACAAGACAGCAGCTGTCTATCTACTGGTTGATTCTGTGAGTTGTAGCGGTAAGTTGGAAGTATACATCTCCTTATGGAGGCAGATCAGCTGGAAGTTATTGGGTGGCTTTCACTGGAGATTGACTTTACCATAGGAGCAGAATAGAGCTGAATTCTTGGTCTTTCATTCATTGGCCACTGGATCAAGTGAAATGACTCTTACTTCAGCACGTACAGGGTCATCCACTGAAGGAGAGGCCATCCTCAGAGATACAGGACTAGGCAGCACTGTCCTCCCATTGGCAGTTTGGAAAGCACCCCTCATGCTGGAGCTCTGAGGCAGCAGCTGTGGAGGCAACCACTGGCAGCTGGGCAAGCAGGCAACAACAAACTTTCAACTTTTTGATTTTGTGACAGAGATGAGAGTGAAGCTAATTCACTCATTAGAGCATGGGCTCAGAGGAAGTGTCCTTCACATGGGATTTGCTCAAAGTAAGAGCTTTCTCTTCCAAAAATCTCGTTACAGAGATCGGATTGTTACGGAGAGCATGAAATGCTGCTTTGGCATGAACTTGCTTTTGGATCCCAGTGATAGCACAGGCAGAAAAGCAACCTGCAAGGTTGGAAAAATGTCTTCAGGCTTGAACTTAGCAACCCTTCATGTCTTTATTATGCTCTTCAGACCAAGACCCCAGCCCTGCAGGAGGCAGCTGCCGAGTACTGCCAGGCTGCTGATCTAGACATGAAATTCCTGTAGTCTCTTTGTAGTTCTCACTCAGTCACATCTGCATCTAAACTTTCCGAACTGGACTCTTGTTTAGGATATCAAAATCTTTGCCCTTGTCATTTTAATTCCCCCTGTGTGAAAACTCTGGTACGAGACTTAATAAGAAAGCCTGTGGGCAGCTCTTGTAATAATACGAATCTCTGTCATGTTAGAGGATCATCTGCTCAGCCCTCAGCAGGATGCAGTGCATCCTGCAAAAATTCTCATAACTTTCTCAGGTGGGTGTTTTCATGATAGCTACTGGACCATTCCCATCACTTGTGACTGATGGAACAGAGCGGCCCCGTAGAGGCAAAAAGGTTGAGGGGAGAGGACGTTTGTGGATCTTTTATTTGTTTTCTTAAAACACATGCGTTCCTTCACAGGAAGTACCACTTTTCCAAAGTATTGCTTTTCTCTGAAGCTGCTATTGATGCCTTCAGGCTTTTAAAAGAAAACCTTTAATACGTGATTTAGCAATGAAACAAATATTGCCATGAAGAGGCAAAGCATTCTGATATTATTTGTCTGTAATCTCGCTGTTGCTCATTTTCTTTGCCTTATAATTTGTTTGTGCTCTGGTTCTCCATTATTTTTATTGTTTTATTGAAACAGCACTTACTGGGGATAGTTAGCAATCAGCCCTTCATGGCTCTGAACATGGCACAGACACAGCAGAGGGGAAATTCTGAATTCCTTGAAGTCTCTGTCAGGCTTGACATTCATTTTCATAAGGCACAGGGTCTGAACCACCATCTTCTCACAGTGAAATGTGAACAGTGGTAAAAACTTGTGCTGTGCTCTATTCCAGTCTTCTCAATGGCAAACACATTTTTCACTGAACATGGAACTCAGTAAGAAAATTGAGAAGGGTGATGCAGAAAGAGAAACACTAAACTAGAAACTGTGAAACCTTTATTTTGATTGTTACGCTGGGGGATTTACTGCGCACAAAAACTGGTGTTAGTGGCAGGAGACCAGGACAGTGTTGGGTGTCAAGTTTGGCTCTGGCACAAATTCACCATGTCAGCTTGAGCAAGTCAAAGGAGTTAAATTCAAATAAAAGTTTCACTTGTATTGAATGGAAATAATGTTGATGTGCTTCACGGTGCAGCTGAGAGTTTGTAATTACGGAGAATTACATATTCTTAGATGTTCATAGATATCCCAAATGAAAGGCTACTGCTGTCTATCTGGATGACAGAGGAGTTTGGTCTGGTCATGGTTTTGTTGGTGTTCACCTCTTCAGTGTCCAGCAGTGAAAGCACTGCTCAATACTCTTCTTAAATCTTGAAATAAAACACATTTTTATCTATCTGAAGGTCTTTCTGGGTTAGACATAAAAGACAGATTATTGTGACTAGCTGTAATGTAAATTACTCTTGTCTAGATTTAGACCCGTAGGAACCGAGTCTGGGAGTAGTTTGTGGTTTGTCTGCTTTGTTAGGCCACAGATGGAGCAAGCTTACTGCATGCCTGGTGACCACAGCCATAACCAGTTGAGTGGTTTCGCCGCTATAATTAGAGATTGCTTTTTGTTTTAATCTCTCGCTATTTAAAGGTCCACGGGAGGAACTGATTTACACATTCTCTCAAACTTTGCATAAGGCTCAGGAAGGCCATGAATGCATGGAAGGCTGGAAGGCAGGGCTGATAAAAAAAAAAAAAAGAAAAAAAAAAAGGGGGGGTATTGACATCTGCGTTTTAAAAACATATCCATAATTTTTCCATCCAAAATTACATTTGTTATTCTTTGCAGTAGCTGTATAGCTGTGAGTTGCTTATTGCATAACTCCGGCATCCTTGAACATAAAATTTTGTTATGTAAATAATTTCAGAAAGTGTTTTCTTACGGTACTAGTGAATCTCTTTTTAATTATCCCATCTCTATATACCCACCCTGTCTGATCTCAGATGCAGTTTTTTTAAAAACTATCCATAAAGTGCTCTGCCCCCAGCTGCATTCCCATGAGTTTACATATCCATGCGTTTCGTTTATTTTGTCAATTTGGCAGCAAACTGCCCACACTGGCAAGTTCTGGGAAGCCAGATGGTTGGAAATGCTCAAGGGTCAGTGAGTCACCAAAACCCAGGCCTGCTTTGCCATGGGCGTGCTCATGGATGTGCGCAGAATTTGTCTCTTCCTACATGTCCCAGCTGAAAGGACCGGTCGCTATGGCTGCCCCCCACCGCCTGGGGCCTGCTGTGGGCCCTGTCAGCCCAGCTTTCAGCCCAAGCAGCCACCAGCTGGTTCTGAGCTCTGGTGGCTGAAGGGACAGTTCTGGCAGTGACTACCACAGGCCTGCGGCCTAGGGAGCTCCCCAGGCAGTCAGGGCGGCCATGGGTGGGACAATGGACCCACGGCCGCACTTTTGCAGCTAGCATGGCACCACAGCCAGAGTCAGGCTCTTCTGCGTGTCCTCCCCTGGCAGACCTCCTTCTGCATGGCCGGGGCAGCCCACAGCCCTCCCCACACGCCGTGTCCTGCTCCCACCAGTGGCCGTGCTGGATGAGAGCATTCACGAGCCAGCGCCTCAAAAATTGTCAGGAGTCGAGCGCAGTTTGTGGATTTTCTATAAAAAAAACTAATTACAGACTTCATTGCTGAGTGCCAAATCCATTTTCTCCTCTTCTGGGAGCCATTCAATAAATTTTATGTTCTGAGGTAGAACAAAACTGCAGTAGTTTAATGCAGTGTTTTATTCACATTCCCTGCACTCTAACACCTGATTTTTGCTAATACCCCGGTGTGGTTTTTCTTCTTCTTTCTAAATTATATTAATAGACTGGAATTGCACTGTGACCTGTCGTTTCCCTCTAGAGACTCTCTTCCCTGGAAAGAACCTGCGCTGCCAGGAGCTCAGGCCTGTAACCCAGCCATGGGATCCCAGTCTTCATGCAGCTCTGCGTTTGCTCGGGGTCAGCAGCCCCCACCGAGTCAGGGCAGCTCCTGTGTGCTAAGGGCTGCTTCCATGAGTAGGGCCTGGGCAGCTGGGGTCTCAGTGGTACCCACCACTTGTACCATAAGTACCTTGGGGTGAGGATGTGCTCACTCCTCGCCATGGCCAACACTCTTTCCAGTGTGATCGCTTGTGAGGAAGGGCTGCAATGGTTTTATGTGGTTTCTGTAACTCTGAGCCTGGGGACACGGGTTGCGATTACATCGTCTGAAGGCCCTTATCTGAGAAGCTCTATTAAAGAAAACAGTGCAGAGGGTAAAATTTTCAGAAGATTAGCATCTGTGTTTATACTTCTTTCACAGAACCGTACGACTTTGTTAGTGCAAGTCCTTGGGCACAAACCAGAGCAAGCCATGCCGGGAAATGAAAAAACAACCTTGCCTAAAATGAAAACCCCATCCAAGAAATCAACCCACAGAGAAACAAACTCAGAATTGAGGTTGTCACGCTGGTTTTCATTCAGACGTTTTGAGCTGACCCATTTCCAGATGCGTGATCTTCTGGCCATAGATATATTCAATTGGGAAAAAAAAAAAAAAAAACGTAAACTTGAGCTGTGTATCAGAAGAAATGCTTCTCAAGAGAGAGCTGCAATAGGGTTATACAAGATTTTCCTCCCCCAAAGCAAACAGGCTTTAAAAAGAAGATGAGAGAGTTGACTGAATCTGCTGTAGTATGGCACTGCGTGGCAGGAGGAGGGGTTCAGGGTGAAAGCATCTTTTCTAGCTCACGCTTGTGATGGGGGAAGATTTTCAAAGGCTCTAAGAAAAGTAACTCCCATATGCAGTTTCAGAAATAATCATCTCTGTAACACTGCTGGTAGCATCCCCCAGTGGCCCACAGCAGGATTTAGGATGCTCCATTGTTCTGAGCAGGGAAGCTGTTGACTTCTGGCAGTAAACCTTTGGATCTGTAGCATTTCTCTGTGCCTCTGGGTGAGCAATTGGATCTCTTTAGGGGCTGGTTCCAGCTCTTAACAGGATGAGAAATTCCCAAAGGGTCAAACCAGAAGCTTCTGGAATCCAGGGGGAATTTTTCCGTTGACTTCACTGGCTTTTGGATCAGGCTTTTTTGTATGTGTTTTTTCTTTTGACATTGCCTGATACAGAGGGGAGTTGGTTTCTTGGTAGTACACAACCAGATTGCAGGCTCTGTATCTTTTTTTAATTCAGAACAACTCTGCTTTTATTAGTGTTGTGTTATCTCATATTTTACCACAATCTTTTTTGCATTTCATAAATATTAATTCCCCAGGCAGTCTCTTTTGTTTAGTAGTTTTTGTCTATCACAGGCTTTTCTGTTTTCCTATCCTCTCTTGTCCCACAGAGATGTCATCCTCTGCCATCACAAGCGAGCGCTTCTCTAAAGCAGCTCTGCAGCCCACAGAAGCTGGAGCAGTATTTTTGCTACAGATGGTCTTCTTCTTCTCCATGTTACTTCTCCTTCGCTTTCTGATGCCAGAGCCAGGCTCTGATTCACCTGCATCCTTGGAGGGTGGTTTAATGATTTAAAAGTCTGTCTACCAACTTTTTACTGTCTTCCACAGGCAGACATTGTAGAGCATTCATTCTTCTTTGTACCAATGCTGAGGTACCAGACTGCTTCACCAGATGCCAGTTAAACCCAGGGAGCTGCTCCCAGGCAGCTTGTGACTTTGTTACAGGTTTTTTTTTCCCATGGGATTGCTCAAACCACTTGTCTTCCTTCATGCTTTTCTTCACCTTCTCTACCCTCTTTCTGGTTTGTCATGCAGTCAGTAAGATGTGGTGGGTTAAAGCATGTAGGCAGAGCTGTAATGCTTCATTTAAGCTGTACCCACTAACTAGCTTCTTGATGCTGCGTCTCCAAATTGTACTGTTTGGGCTCAATATTTCCAGCTATTCCGGATAAACCGTGCTTCCCAAGTCGCTGTTTCTTGCAGTGAACCCAGTACTTTGCCAGAAAAAAAGATGTGCTTCCTACTTCTACTTATGTCCCTTATATATCCATGAACTGTATTTTTTTCAGAAACATGCAGGTTGGTTTTCAAGGGTGTGGCAAACTCGTATTATGAAATTAAAAACCAAATCTGTGTGTATCCTTTCTTTGTTTGGGCTTCTGTGATTTTTTTATCCCGGTACAGCATGCTGGAGCGCTCTGACTGTACGGAGCTTTGATGGCAGTCCATTAGATCTCTGTGGTGTGTCTGATAGTTGGTTTGATGTATGGGTTGCTGCAGTACATGCTGTACGTTTTCCCAACAGGCAGTGCTAATCGTGTGTTAATAATTTCTCATAGACACCAACTTGATTGGGGAGTTGCACCCAACGGTGAATCTCATAAATATTGGTTAGGAAAGACGTAGCAAAGGGGGAAGGGTGCAAGGCTGAACCAAACATTTTGAGTACCCGTAATCTGCTGATACCAGAATTCTTTACTGCCACAGTTTCTCAACCTGAATTTCGAGACTGCAGTTTAATCCATTTACTTGACCTTTTTGTAACTGGGAGGACTAGAAACTTCAGGGAGGACAAATATTTAAAGAGAGAACTTGTCATGAAATTCTTCCAGAGAAGTTCTGGGAACCAGGGCTGAAAAAGAAACAGCTCTGCATCCTCCCTCCCCACCCTCAAAATACCAACAGAATCACAGCAAACCGAACGTGCTGATAGCATTGGGCTGCCTTGCCTTGAACCTGGCAGGGCTGCTCTTCACGGGGGCTCCTTTGCCGCTGGGCAGGGAAGAGACGTAGGGAGGGTCCCTGGGAGGACAAGGCTCACCCTGTGAAAACGGGAGAAAAATGCAGGAACTCTGGGCTGGTTCTCAGTGTTTTGGTTCTCACATCTGGAAAGCAGGGATAACGCAGCGTGCTTTGAAGTTTACAGGGACAGAAGACCAGATAAGTGCTGAGTGTTATTTTTATCCCAGACCCCAGTCTGCAGTACTGGCTCCAGATGCAACTTCAGGAGGAATTATTCATCCCGCCAGCACCTGCATATTCCTCTGCAGTTTATCTGAGGTTTGTTTGGGAACTAGCATTTATTCCCACTGAATGTGTACATCTGTTGCCTTCAGTCCCCACCCAGGACTGCTCCACTGCCTCACCGCAGGGAACAGAGGGATCTCGTGGTGCTTCCAATGGTTTGTAGCTATGGGCTGCTGTTGAGTTCCTAAGATTTAGTGATCATGTAAGGTCCAGAAAAGTAAGTAGGGAAGGGAGGGCAGGAGGGGCCCCATCCTGCCTGCAGAGCTGGAGTGGGTGAAGAGGGAACAGAAAGTGTCACCGGGCTGATGCGCAGGCTCTGTGTGGCCTAGCTGGCTGCTCAGCAGTTCAGTTTTTCTCAGCTAAACTTGGCAAGTGTTTTCTCCGCCTGGAAACGGTGTAAGCGAACCTGTCAGTTTCTCTCTGCTCAGGTGGTCCTCCTCTCGCTGGAGCTGCAGACAAGGGAGCATGAATCATTAAAAGTGAAATAGGAGCAGATGGTCTGCATCAGGTTTAAACTAGTAGTGTATGGTAGCTGCTTTATCTTAATCTCCAAACTCCTGAGTGTCTTTCGGAGCAGCGTCTTGCTCATCCTGTTTAACATTCATCCTTCCTTTGAAAATGTTTGCATCTCCCCCCGCTGCTCCCAGCCCTCCGTGGGTTTGAAAGTTCAACATGAACTGTGGTGGTACTGAGTGCAGCTCGCAAAAGAGATGCCGTGGGGGTTAAATAGAGAGCAGCCAAGGAGAGTGAGGAAACAGCAGTGAGAAACAGGAGTGAAAAGGAAGTTCAGGCAGAACGAAGAGCTAAGGCTAACCTTAAAAGAACTGGGCTTACCTTGGAGCCTGTACTGCGTTAGCGAGGGGCTGAGCGTACGCAGTGGCGGTAATTTGGGGGCCTTGACCGTTTCCAAGGAGCACTGGGGGGGAAGACTGAGTGTGGGGGCATGCACTTGTGCATGTGAAAAGAAGGGTGATGGGGAGCTGAATAAAGTTACAGGGTGCTCCTGGGAGCAGTGAATCCCACGTAATGCTTTCCCTTGTGAATGAAGCTCATTTTTAAACAAAGCCAGGGATAAAGTTCGGTCATGGAGCAGGAAGAGGTCTCTAGAAACAGAAGGAGTTGAGAAGAGGCTGTGTAAGGCCTCCCTGCTCGTGCCAGCTGGGTGCGCAGCAGCTGGAACATGCACATGGGGATGGAGTATGGGAATGGGTATGGGGTTGCAGATGAAAGCTGGATGGAAAGCATTTAAGCGTGGTCCTTGCAAATGGGACCTTCACATGGTGACCTGCTGCAGCTGGCATTAACCTCCAGAAGGGATTTAGAAACAACAGGATAAGCAGACTTTCACTAAATGAGTTTTGTGTTTGAAATGCAAAGCTAAAAGGGTTCAGAGCATTTGGGGGCCGTTGTTAATCTCTGGGTCAGCCGTGCTGATGCATCTCATCTGAGGCACGATGCGTTCAAAGGGCAGAGTCCGCTGTTGATTACCAGCATGTCTGTGGGAGACATGAGTGCCATGGGAGCCCTCTCGGGGTGAAGGGCACGGCGGTGCTCGGGGCTGTCAGTGTGGCATGAGGACGGGTCCTGCAGCAGGCCACGCCGCGAGCTGGGAGAGGAACCGTCAGCACTTCCTTCCTATGGATCCAGTGGGTGGGAGCTGCTGCTCAGAGCCTGAAATGACAGCTCTCTTAGCTGCAAACTGTAATTTAGATTTGCTTCTCCTGTCAGGAATATCAGCTGTCCCAGCACTATGTGAACTTGTCACTTTTCCCCACCCCTAAATCCTTGTCGCCTGGCAGCTCTGGTGACGGACAAGCTCCGTTCAGTGAGGCAGGGCAGCATCAAGTCGCAGTGTTTGTCAGTCCCCCCTGAGTGCATTTCGGTGTAACCCCCAGATGCTGTGCGTTACCTGCACTGAAGGCAGGCAGCCACACCGGCAGCCCTGTCCCCCACAGGGGGGAACAGCACCGGCCCTGTGCCTGGGACAGAAGCTGCCCTGTTCCCCACCACGAAGGAAAGGGCACGCTTCCATCGGGCACACGCTCTTGGCTCTGTAGGTGCGCGCAGCTGAATGCCTTGGCTCACCCCGTGGGGCAGCAGGGCTGTGGCCTGGCCCCTCTCCACCTCCAGCAGGAGGGATGGGGCGGGGGGGCTCCCCTCTCTCTGCATCCCCACTGCGCTCTTGGATGCCATGGGCTGTGGTTACCTCGGGGGCAGCAAGGGCCCGCTGTAGGGATTTGGCACAGCAAGGGGCCTGTGGCAAGGGTACAAGGGCAGCGAGGAGGGAGCCAGCCCCATCAGCAGGTAGGCAGGGACGGATGGGGCCTGGCATGCTCAGGAGCCGTGACAGGAGCGGGGCACAAGGGGACAGCACTTGGCCAGGCCGAGATGGGACCTGAAAGCGACAGCTCAGAGTGGCCTTTTCTGCTCAACCAACTTGGAAAGGTTAAAAAAGACTGAGCAGTAAAAAAAAATGGGGAAAAAGAGATTATGTGCAATTTCTTTCAGTTGAGGGAATGGTTTAAAAAAACACCATCCGTTTAAAAAGCATACTAAGAATTTGTTCTTCCATTGTAAGCTAACATTCAGTATGCAGTGCCTCAATGGGTCTGTTATTAGATGAGACAGAGACCCTTAGAAATCACTGTAAACACAGCTGCGGAGATGAGGAAAATTAAGAAGACTTCATGCTAATAATTGTACCTTCCAGTTGTGTTAATCGCTGACGAAAGTTACTTTTATCACAGCCCTCGTGCTCCAGCCCACGTAAGAAGGCTTAATGTGGCAAGTCAGACCCGTTCAGGTCTGTCAGGGCTTCAAGCAGGTTACCCAGGCGTGCCTTGTGCTGCTGCTCTGCCCGGCTGTGCCCCTGGGGGCTCCCTCTCTGCACGTCAGCGCGGCCCCGGGACATGAAGCCTGCAGCGAGGGCCCAGTTCTCGGCTCTGCAAGTGCAGGTGGAGGCATGGCTGGTGGAGCACGCAGGCATTTAGGAAGAGGCAGCCTCATGCAGATGCTGTTTGCTTCCCCGAGAAGCCCACAGTGGAGTCATTTGCACAAGTACTGAAACATCTTGATTTAACAAAATCAGAAATTCTTGCAGAAGCAAACAAATCCCTCTCCTGTGTCATGGCACATCTTCAGCCTTTTGCTTTGGGCCCTCTTTGGGCCTAATCCTGACAGCACTGGGGTTGGAGTAAATGCTGGTGGCTTGTTTGGGGTAGAGCATCCCTCAGGACTGAAATTGGTGGCATTTATCTGGGAGCAGAAAAATCAGGAAGCTCCTGATGAAACAGGCTTTCCATGTTATTAACCCAGAACCATTTTTCATTCCGTGGCAGAAAGGTTTCCTGGGAAGCCTATTGTAATTAAGATTATAGATGGATGCTGGCATTTTAATAGAAGAGATCTTTTGTCTTCTCAAGCAGGCAGTCATCTGGTTCGCTTTGAGTGGTGGCAGAAAGGTGAGAACTTTGGAGCTACTGTAATTAAGGCTGTGGAGAAAGAGCAGCCCTGGTTAGTCGCCTTCTGTGAACACTAGCGAGCAGCAGACAGATGTGCCAGAAAAAGGTATCTTTGGAGCAGCGAGGTTTTGTCTGAGCAAAATGCAACCTCACCAAAGAAAGCAAAAGAAATTCAGTGTTAATTTGTAATAGTTTAGTTGAGGAGAAAAAATCCACAATCCGAAGGATTTAGGTGTTTTGTTAGTCTGTTTCCACGTGAATTCATTCAGGTCATTACACGAGGGAAAAGAGACCAAGATACGAGATGAGATCTCTTCTCGTTTCTGCCACGCGCAGCACCCAGCCCAGCAGCGGGGGAGGTGGGCTCAGCACAGCCAAAGATGGGGATATGCGGTGCCCCTCCCCTCCGGGGGGTTGCTAAAGACCTTGAATTATCTGTAAGGAAAGCAGCTAGGCAGCAGCTACCTTCTGTTTTTCTTACTTGGGTTTGTAAAGCTTGGGAGCGATATTGGCGCATCGCACGCTGAGTTAAAAATTGGAAATGTATTACCCTGATTTAGCATGGGACTGAGTAAATTGTATTCAGTTAAAATAGCGGGTATCCTGCTGGGAAGAAAATAACTATTTCTACTTGACTGTGTGACACCTAAGCAGCAGCGCAGAGGTACGAGGGGAGGATTTGTGTTACCGAGGAATCCATTAGTGCTGGATGCTGGGTCAGCTGCTGGGCTGAGCAGCACACCGGTGCTCAGGCAGCTCCAGCCCTCCAGGGTTCCTACGTCACCTCTGCTGTGTCCCCTCCGGGGTCCCACAAAGTGTCACGACGCACCTGCCATGCCCCGTCCTGTCCCAGGTCTGGTGGTGTTGCCTTGTCCTGAGGGAGATCTCACTCCATGCACTGGCTGGTGCCTCTGAAACCTCGGTTTGCAGCAGAGAGATCAGCTTTTGAGGAGAGCTTTATGCCCTTCAACTCGTGCTGAGCCCAGAAGCCAGCATCCCAGGCTGGTGAAGCTTGAAGGACTCACGGGGAGACACCTGTGCACATGGCAGGGTCCCTTAGGGTCCCTCCCGTCACCTTCCCTGCAGGTTCATGGAAGTTTCTCGTGCTGGAGATACCTCACTGTTCAGCACAGCCATACCCTATCCTCTTCATTGGGATTTTTCACATCTCACATCTAGAGTGATTTTCCTGTTTAGCTCTATTACTACACAGTCCGTCCAGAGAACAGATTATTCCCTCCCTCCTTCTGGAATTTTTTATGTATTTCTGTGTTTACGTATCCACTTCATCTTGTTTCCCTGCCCCACCCAGTTTATCTCACCCCTGCTACTAGAATGTTTTGCGACAGAGAAATCGATGTCAGTGTTTCCATTGTCTCCTGGATGCCAGCGACGTTAAGATGCAGTTCCTTGCTCTGTTCGAGGACTACTCCCAGCTCCACCCTGGCTGACTCCATGCTCCCCAGCCCCGTGCTCCTCCTGGTGCCCCACAGGCATGCCTTTTGCTAGCTGGTTCTCGAGCCTCTCCTTGAAAACCGCATCCACAGCTCCCACAGCAGAGATGCAGTAGCAGAGTACAGCAGAGGGTGGCTTTGAGCTGCCCAGTGCACGAGCTCTTCCTGGCCTCGGGTTTGTCCTGGTTCACAGCGAGGGGTCTCCAAGGTGATGCCAGATGCTGTCAGCTCGCCATCAGCTCCCCCTCAGCTGAGAGGACACCAGCACAGCCTCATACCCTCGGACATGGCATGCTGCTGCGTCCCACTGCGAGGTCCCCTCTCCCTGTCACAGAACATCTGTGCCTGGGGACTGGGCAGGGCTGGCAGGACTGTGGCTGAGCTCCCAGGTTGCACATACAGGTGGAGCTGAGCTCCAGTCGTGTGTGTGTATGTGGGTGTGTGTTGGAGGGGAAAGGCCGGAAAGTTTTCATTGCAAAATGAAGTTCATAGGACAGCCAGACCTTCCAGCTTTTTAATACGAGCAGTGATTTATGGCAGCACTTAACGAACAAGCCAGAAGCAGGCAGATCCATCACACTGTCCTTCCCTGTCGAGGTGACGGTGAGGCCAGGCCCTGGGCAGAGCCGGGCCGCAGGACAGCAGCACAGCTCCTGCCATCACCCGTCCATCACGACAGGTCGGGGCCAGCCCCGGGTCTCATCCGCTCGTGTGGCTGTGAGAAGAAAACAGATTGGCTCTCTGCCGAGTTCCCCTCAGCCCCTCCCTTCGCACAGCTGGCTTGAAACACTGAGAAGATGACAGCAAAGTGCTCTTTGTACATGCAGCGGGAGGCTCCAAGCTTGTCTCCTGTGCATTACATCCCAAGAAACACGCTGGGCAGCCTCATCTGGTGGGTGGCAACCCTGTTCACAGCAGCGGGTCGGAACTGGGTGGGCTTTAGGGCCCTTCCAACCTAAGCCACTGTGTGATGCTATGATATGATTTAAGGATTTTTGCTGTAATTGTTCCCAGCTCAAGGCTCCTCTGTACTTCCGATGATTTCTTACCTCTCTTAAACTCAGTCACTTCAATTTTGCCTGTCCTGTGTTTGCAAGATTCCCACAGAGCTTGGGAGCCGCAGCACGCACGGACATGCAGTTCAGCCGCCCCATGGGGACAGACCATCCATCTTCCTACCTGTTCTTCCCGAGCACTTCCAACTTCTCCATCATCCTGTTCAAAGACACCTTTTATAAGTGCGTACATTCATCTTGTCAGCCCCTAGCCCTGCTTGCTGCACGAGCCCTGACACCAATTTCTAGTAAAATGGGAATGGAAGGGCTCCCGGAGATATTGGGGCAGCTGGAGGAGCTGTCATTTAAAGGAGGCTCACTCTTTTCTTCCCAAATCCATACCTATACCTGGCATTTAGGATTTTTGACGATACAGTGCTAGCAGCTGCTGTGTAAGATGGTTTCCCCTGAAAAGCTTGGATCCTTTTTTCCTAGCCCCAGTGCGTTTGTACAGTGGGAATTCAAAATAGCATGGTTATCTTGGGTTGCAATACAGAGAATTACGTGGAGTAAATGCATATTTGGCCTTATCTTCTCTGTGGGGCAATAAGTTTTATGAATTAAATGGAGAAAAGAAAGCAGCTTTATAATGTTTCATGAGTTTTCCTTCAGAGGATACGAATTGTCTCTAAAACTTTCTTAGCACAAATGCTCCTGAAGTTAATATTGGTTTTATTATCTTCAGTTATCCAGCCACTCTGCAGAGACATTTTCATAGCAAATCTGCATTCCAGTTTGTCCATCCACAAGTTCCCGGGGACGATGCTGAGCGCTTCCGTCTCCAGCGGGCATTGTGTGCCTTCCAGTCTGCTTTGTTGGACACTGAGCCACTGCTGGCTGAGGTTCTGGGGGGGTTGTTTGACTTCTGTGCTTTTTATGAAAAAGTTAAAGCAAGAATAATACACTACGAAATGTCAAGTAAATCAGTGTATGAAACATTTCAAACCTAGTGGATTTTTTTTTTCAGCCCAGGTTAGTTTAATTAAATCTCTTTATCTAAAATTTGTGTACTCTCTTAGATTCAGTGTCTCGATTCACATACCTGTACTTTTCTGTCATCTGTATCAATCTGTAAAGAGTAGTTAATAGTTGTGTGTGATCTGTTAGAACTGTTTATGTTCAGCCTATGAAGCACGAAGCACAGTTATTTCCCCTTTATTGCCTAATGCTGAGTCTTTTAAGAAAACCATCTAGAACTTGGTGCATAAAATACATAGGTACAAAAATGGCAATAATGGATCCAACTTTAAAAGCCAGCCACTAAAGTAATGTCTAAAATGTGGGTAACCCCAAGGCAATCCATCAAGACTGCAACAATCACAGTCATGCTTTTGATGGGAAAACGAGATTGGAAATGCGTATAACCTCGTCCTAAAAAACGCCAGCACCCTTAGACGTTTGGGAAAATAGGAATACCAAGAAACACTTTGTATTGTCAATACCAAGCACCGCCTGAAATTCAGCCTGTGGTTGATGGGCAGAGGAAGGAGAGCTGCTGGTGTTTGAGAGCTTTCAGTCAAGAGCGTTATCAGTCGCTGTGGATGCCACATAAGCAGGACCATGAGTGCCACCTATAGTTTGTCTGCTTGACACTTCCCACTTTGAGACCTTGTGTTCGATGGGTTACAGGGCTGCTCTGCTCACCTTCTAAACAGAAGCTCTTAAGAAGGTGTCGGCGGAGATGAGCTCTGGTTTATGCTAAGCTTAGCAGTGCTGCTGGGCAGGCACAGCTCCTAGGGCAGTGGAGGTGCTCTGAATTTCGGTAGCTGCTTGAGCCACAGATGGCAGGAATGCTCCAGCAACACGCGTAGTCCTAGCACAGGACAGAAACCAAACCTCAAACCCAAGCGTAATTCAGGAACTGAAGGCAGCTGCAAAGTCTTTGTTGGTGCAAAACTGAAGAGAAGGAAATGGCAATGTAGTAAGGGGTGAGTCTGCAAACCCCACTCACAGTATTTATCCTCCTTGTTCCACTTTTAAGTGACCTGGGTAGTTCTGCCCTTCAGCCTGCCATGCCCCGTGCCACGCTGGTACTCCCAGCGCTGGTTGGTTCTGAGCTCCTTGCAGGAGGGCGTGGAGCGAGCAGCAGCTGCAGGCAGTGCAATAGAAATAAATAAAACCTTGCCTGTTAGCAGCGTGAGGGGATACTTCTTTGCACACTCGTTCTATATTGAGAGGTGAAATGTAATAAAGTTTGTGCTGGGTTTTGGGGTATTTTTTTTGAGCGGCACCTCGATATTTCTGTTCTTCCCTCCAAAGAGTGCTTTCAGTGCAGGTAGCTGCGTGAACTGCGTCGATCTCTGCTCCTAAGCTGCAGTACATTGCTCTGCTCAGTTTAAAAGAAAATAATTAAAAATGTCCTGTGTTTAAATCTGAACATGCTGCTTGACCATCAGGCTTGGAAAGGCCCTTAAGGATTATTTTAGCCTAAGTAGTCAGAAGGAAATACCTCCCCTCTCATTACCGTGGTTTACCTGGAATAACCTTTGCACACCGGGGCTGAGGGCTGTGAGGTGGCCAGCACGGGCGTGTCGGGGCCGTCGGTTCTCTGGTGCACCATGGAGGGACAGCCCTCAACCACGGCAATCACCACGGCCTCACCTCCTGCTGGAAGTGGGGGCTGGGTGGGGGAGCACACTCTGGGCTCCCCATGGGCTGTGCAGGAGGCATCCATGCACGCAGAGCACGCTGGGCTGAGCCTTCCTCCCTCCTGTTAGTTTGGGACTGATGGAGGTGAGGAGCTTCTGGTGTCAGTGTCACCTGGCTGCTGGTTTCGTGTCTTTCAAATGCTGCTGAGCTTGGGAGTCCCCCACTGCTCATGTTGCCTCCTCGATTAACTCTGTTGCTGCATCAAAAAAGAAAGAAAACTTTTGTTCTCGACATGCCCTTCTTCTCCGTCTCGTTATAACTTCTGCTGAAAAAAAACAGCCATCAAGCGCACCCATGGCTCTGTCGGTCCTTTCAGGGCTGAGGGCTGCTGTTGTCAGCCGCCTTCCTGAGCCCGTCAGTGCCCAGCTGAGCTGTCAGAGGGGCACTGCTCTGCCACCGTCCCCACGCTGCCTTCAGGGCACCTGGCCCTCACTGAGCAGTGCCCTCTCCCAAAGTGGGGCTCGTTTAGGCCATTGCTGTGGCTTCTTGAGCCAAGGGACCCCTGTCAGTGACCATGGATGGCAGCGTCCAGGTGTCAGGACTCAGCCGAGTCTACGAGAGCTCTGGGGGAAGAGTCCATGGCCCTAATAGGTTTGACTGCTCCTTTGCCATCCATGGAGGTAAACGTACCCGTCCCTTGGGTCTTCTGTCTCTGCCTGCTGAAATCTCTGGGATGGATTTTCCTCTTGCCAGCTGAGCACATTGCCAGCAGCCAAGCAGGTATATGATTCAAATAAATGCAGCTCCTGTCTCATTCTGTTCCCAACCTCCAACTTCAAGAGAGAAATCAGTATGTCGCTTAAAACCTTTGCCCATAACAGAAATGGAAGAGGAACCATGTGAGGTTGCCCAGAGAAGTGGTGGAAGCCCCATCCCTGGAGATGCTCAAGGTCAGGCTGGATGGGGCTCTGAGCACCCTGACCTAGCTGTACATGTCCCTGTTCATCGCCAGGGAGTTGGACCAGATGGCCTTTACGGGTCCCTTCCAACTCAAAGGATTCTGTGATTCTAGTACCAGATAACTCAGGGTTTAATGTATTATTTCAAAATAGCAAATTGATAACTGTTCTGATGGCCTCACACACTGCTGTAGGCTGTCGGCACTGTGGACTGCGTCCACTGGGTTTGCAGCTTGCAGGGAAGAGCCTGGTGCTGGGCAGGAGCTCTGCTAAAGGCTCCCGGTGCCTCCCCTGCCTGCTCAGCAGTTCAGGGAGAGCGTGGCTGCAAGGCCACCACCTCCAGCAGGAGGGCTGGGATCGCTGCTCCTCAGGGAAGTCAACACGGTGAAGTCTAGGAAAAAAAAAATTAGTGGAGCTTTCACAACCGTATTTTTCCTAGGTGGTTCCTCATCCATCGGCCACGCCAGGTGGCACTGCAGTTTATGAGGACAGGGCAGTACCTCGATATTGTTGCGTTGCTGTTTGAGTGCTGCCAGCCAGGCTGGGGCAGGAGCAGAGCTGGCCCCAGGGTGCTGGTGTGTGCTGAGTGAACGTAGCTGACCAAACTTTGGTGCCATTTCTGCATAGTTCTTCTGCATTAAAAGTGGGAGGCAAGCACCACTTCAAAACACATGAGCATTGTCTTTTAAGTGAATTTAATGTAGTGCAAGCTCGTCTGCGATTGCAAATACTGAGGCTGCATTTTTCCCCTTACTCCAAACGCCAGAAAATCTCATTAATGTTAATGTGTGGCGAGGAAGTGCTTAGCCTCTTGATGTGGGAATGGAATCAGGGGCAGAGCTCAGCTCCACAAAGACTCATCCATAGATTAGGGTCAGAAGCAGCCATTAGATTATCGTCTGACCTTCTATCAAATACGGGCCATGGAATCTCATCCACTTAATTCTGTATTTATCCCAAGAACAGCACCAGAAAAGCAAGTGCAGTGCATTAATATATTGTCATGTAGCAGTATCTTCAGGCTTCTCGTATTTTTACAGAAAACCAGAGGCAAATGGCAGTACTGTGCTGTATGATATTGATGGATATTCTACAGGAGGAGTGAGATTTGGGTGTTTTATCTGTCTGTAGCGGAGAATTTGTATGTCTCTGTGTTCGCATTGGGTTTTGTTGAGTGCTTTGAAAATTATTCACTGGTAACTAACCAGTGCAGAGCTGGCCACTAGTTCTGTATCCCTCTGAGGACAGCAGAAATTGAAATAGGGATTTTTTTTTTTCCTAAGGAAAAGGTAATTTTCTTCAAAAATCTGTGTGGTCCATGACAGCTGCTTTCTAACATCTTACTATGGGAACTCCCAAGCAGCCACTTCCCTAGGAAACGTGAAGCACGTTTCACATCGGTCTCCTCTCTTGGACTACAACACAAAACTGCCCTTGAAAGGCACCTGGAAGGCGTTCAGGGGAATACCACACACGCACAAAGGCCTGAAGCAGTCACTGGGCTACTGCGTGTTTTAACCATTAGCCAACATTTTGCTGAACAAGGGGCTAAAGAGATGAGGTGAGGAAAGTCTCAAGGAATCCAGAGAAGTGGTGACTGGCAGTGTGCAAAATACATAGGTCCCCGGCTAAACACATACGTGCTGTCCTGAAGGAAAAATCCTCCTGCAGAGATCTGAGGTACCCCAACCCCTTGGTGCTCCCCATCCCTCGAGAACATCCCTCTGCGGCCTCCTGCAGCACAGAGAGCAGGAGAGTCTCAGCTGCTGAAGTGCTGAAAAGGTTTTGCTGCCCTTGGGTGGGTAAAGTCTTGGCTTTTAGGGTTTGTCCACAACAGCACCACTTCTGTC
Source organism: Penelope pileata (assembly GCA_013396635.1). Lineage (NCBI taxonomy): Eukaryota > Metazoa > Chordata > Aves > Galliformes > Cracidae > Penelope > Penelope pileata. The sequence continues at coordinate 540,348 of WBMW01000984.1, forward strand.
TCCTGCCATGCCAAAGCTCAGACATCCTACCATTGGCTTAGTTCCATTTTTCTGTCACTGAAGTGCTCTGGGGGACATCGTTGTGTAGGTTGTTTTTTGCCTCTGAACTGTATGTCAGTCCTGTTTGTTGACCTTTTTCTTCCTATGGATCGGAGCTACCAGTATGGAAAGCAGAGATTTGACCCCTGACTGCAGGAACCCCCAAGCCAGCACAGAGCCATTTGCCCAGGGTGCTGCACAGGGGAGGGGGAGGCTCAATACAGCCCTGTGAGCAAGGGCTAAACTCCCCACAGCAGCTGGATGCAATGAGCATTGCCTCAGCTGCTTCACTGCAGGGTCCTGCGATTCAAGTTGGCCTACCTGGAAGGCATCAGAGGAATACATTTGAAAGACTCAGCGCTCAAGAAGGCATCTCAGACCTTTTGCCTGTCGGACTGGGAGGTCAATACTTGCCTTAATGCTTGGCTTTGAGGCTAAGCTAATTACTGTGCATAAAGCTCTTTGAAATCCACAGGTGAGCGGTGCTAAGTAAGTGTAAATGCCATTAAGGAAACCTTCCCCCTGCTGCTGTGATAAAATTCGTTCAGAATATGTAAAAAGACATTTACAGCAGCGAGGGCAGCAAAACACGGGGCCGTGCTGGGGCACCTCGGGTAGCTCTGAACAGGCAATGGTGGGAGCCCCGCGTCAGCGTTGTCCTTTGCCTGGGCTGACAGCCCCTGTTTCCCTGAGGGGTTCATTACCTGCCTGAGCAGAAAATCCTGCTGTGCGGATCATGGTAGCTGGTGGCTGCTGTGCAGCAGCCCAGTGGGCCCTGTGGGCTCCCCCGAAGACAGATTACAGCCTCTCCAGAGCATCCAGTAGCAATAATAGTAGAAAATTAGGGAGCTATTAACAAAATAATAAAGGGCTGTGGGTGAATGTGGTGCTGTGTGTGTTAGGAGGCCGTGAGCTTTTTCTATCTGTCAGTCTGGCTTTAGCAGAGAGGCAGATTTAAAGCTAATGCTCGCCCTGCTCCTCGGGAAATCACATCTGTGTGAATGTTCCCCCTAGGGACTAGCAGGAATATCCGTGGGCTTTGTGTCTCTTGCCAAGGTCATAGCCAACAAAGAAGCTGAGGTTATCGATTCTCCAGCATAAAAGATACCAGCAACAAAACCATGCACCGTTTCCATTTTGACAAACTTCCCAAAGCTGGTGTCTTCCTACCCCATCTCAGCAGCAAAATGTTGGGCAGGGTCTATTTGCTGTAGCGGGGGGAGGAATTGCAGGGTGGGGATCAGCTTTTCAGGGCTGAGAAAAGCAGTAATGACGTCTCAGGCTGTGAGTTTTGTGTAAATACCTTTACCACCAGGATGTGTAGCGCCTGTGCTCCTTTGCATTGACTTCAGAGTGAAATCCTGGACAATCCAGGGACAGTGTGAATCCCTGAAGAGCATTTAAGCAGTTCTTGCAAAGAAATTTGGAGACAAAAAAGCTTTCCCTTCTAGTGTAGGATCATTCCTACTCAGCCTCATAATGAACTGTTTCAAGTTCCTACAGGCACTGATCTGCTTGTCTATGAATTGTGTAGTATGTAAAAAGGCGGTAAGTTTCCCTCCTGCTTGACTTACTGGTGCGTGTGCTTTCTTTGCAGTTGTCCAACACAGCAATTCTCCATCAGATTAGACGAGACCAAGTGACAGACACGTGCCGGGCAAACAGCGTATCGAGCAGGAAGCGCCGCGTGCTGACGCCCAACGATCTCAAACACCTGGTGGTGGATGAAGATCACGAAATGATCTATTGCTATGTCCCCAAAGTGGCCTGCACAAACTGGAAGAGAGTCATGATGGTTTTGACAGGAAGAGGCAAGTACAGCGATCCGATGGAAATCCCGGCCAACGAAGCCCACGTGTCTTCCAACCTGAAGACCCTCAACCAGTACAGCATCCCAGAGATCAACCACCGCTTGAAAAACTACATGAAGTTCCTCTTTGTTCGCGAGCCGTTTGAGCGGCTGGTGTCAGCCTACAGGAACAAGTTCACCCAGAAGTACAACACTTCCTTCCACAAGCGCTACGGCACCAAAATCGTGAGACGTCAGAGGAAGAACGCGACCCAGGAAGCTCTGCGTAAAGGCGATGATGTGAAATTTGAAGAGTTTGTGGCGTATCTCATCGACCCGCACACCCAAAGAGAAGAGCCCTTCAACGAGCACTGGCAGACTGTGTACTCCCTCTGCCACCCTTGCCACATTCACTACGACCTCATAGGAAAATACGAAACGCTCGAAGAGGATTCCAATTACATTCTCCAGCTCGCAGGAGTCGGCAACTACCTGAAGTTCCCCACCTATGCAAAGTCTACGAGAACTACTGATGAAATGACCACAGAGTTCTTCCAGAACATCAGCTCGGAGCACCAAACGCAGCTGTACGAAGTCTACAAACTTGATTTTTTAATGTTCAATTACTCAGTGCCAAGCTACCTGAAATTGGAATGAGGGATGGGTTGGGGGGAGAGAGGGGAGAGAAAGCCTGTTTTATTTAAGATTTTTATTTGTCATAATAAATATGGAGAGTGGGTTATTTTGTAAATTAATATTTTCTTTTTTTTTTTTTTGAATGATGCTGCGAGCAGCACCGTCAAAATTATTTAAATCAACTGTAAGAAAGGACAGCTCTCTTTGCAGGGTAACAGGATTGTGACGATCTAGCTGTAGAAATGAATCATACTGCTACGCTGTTTAAAAAATGTTAATCGTGTTCTGGTGAATTTCATTGATCTTGCATTCCTCAAATTCTAATTAATGTTATTTATAATTATTTAAATCATGGTCTCTTGGTAGGTTTCACTTTAGCAACAGAGATAAGATTACATTTGGACAAAAGGAATCTGGTTTTGTGCTTTCCTCAGTTGAGCTTGTCTCTGGATAATAATATTCTTCCATTAGCCTTTCATGCAGGTAAATACAGGAGTGGCTCTTGATGCCACAAGCTTTGAGAATAACGATGGAAATAGTTACTTCAGAAAGTGATATTGCACTTAAACGTACTATAGAGCTGTCTTTCTAGCCCTGAAAGGGAGAAACAGAACAGATTTTGGTAGATACATGATCTCTATACCCATGATTACAAGAAATGTGAATGTATTCCTTGGGAGGAGAAACCGTGAACTTTTTTTAAAATCTGGACTTAAAGGTTTTATCAAGAATATGATGAGTCCCATTGTCTCGTAAGTTGAAGCCTGCCCACCCAAGTGAGTGCAGGTGCTCCGTCTGAGAAATCAGCATTTTGAAAGCGACCGTGGAGACTTTTGAATGCCCAAAGCAATTGGCAGTCGCCTAATTCACACCCAGGATGCAGGCTTTAGGGAGCTCCATCCTCTGGAAGTTGTGCCTCCTGCTTGATCTTAAGATAGGCAACCAGAATTGGCTAACGTGATAACATAGCATGATCACTGCTCATGATATGTTGCTAGAGAGGATGTGGGCATGTCATTTACCAAGTCAGAAAGTCATCTTGGTATTGATCTCTAAGCATGCAAGGCAATAAAAGAGGTCTCTCAGCTTCCAACATGCTGGTTTCATGGCTTTTTCCCGTGGGGGAAAGAGGCGTCTTTTTCTTCTCAGTTGTCGCTGAAATACCCTTGGCAGGGATGTTTCTGATTTCCCATGGGTTAGGCTCCCATCTAAGTCAGGTCTAGTGTGAGAACATGACCTCCTTACCTAAGGTGAACGTCTGCGTGGCAGTTGTTCCATTTGCTTTAATGTGATGCCAGTGAGACGTGCAGCCCGGAGGCATTAGGAGCAGGGCTGGGAGCTGGTCTGGAGCCAGCAGCAGGTGTCTGAGGCAGGGGGCTGGGGCTCTCCTCCCGTGACAGGTGCCAGCAGTGTGCCACATGGTCCTCAGGGCAACAGCCGGCGTCTGCCCCACCTGGCAAACTGCAGCTCTCCAAAAAGCAGGGGGCAGGTTTGGTTCTGCAAGGGTTTGTTGGCATGGGGTTATGTTCAGGGAACAAAAGAGAAGTGATTGGCACGGGCTTTAGCTGAGGCCTTTGTGGGAAGCTAACGTCTGTTTTAAGGCTGTTTGTTGAAATGGATTTTTGAGTTGCCTGCACGTCTATCTTCTTTAATCAAATCCAACACTGCCAAAAATAAACGCGGATTTAGGTAAGCGCAACTGAAGGCAGAGCTGCTCTAACAGTATCAGAGCCAGGTCCTGACAGCCGCAGTGTGCAGCAGCCGGTGATGGCTGCTGGGCTCCGCGGCCTCCAGGACACGGCGTGGCTGCAGAGACAACATAGCTCTGTCTTATTTTGCAAAAATACGTCACTGAGTGGATCTCAGTGATGGATGAATGCACGTAGCAAACAACAGCTGAACTCCTTTTGCGATTGTGCTTGAGCTTACCCAGGCTTTGGGTTGTTATTTTTTTATCACGCCCTCCGCATGTATCTCCCACCCACTCTGGAGCAGACACAGTTTTGTAACCCGGGTCCTGCTCGTGACCCCGAGCGGTGCCGGTGCCCAGCGGAGCGCTGGCTGCCGACCCTGACAGCTCCCAGTTCCTGAGTGCTCTCTGGCTGCTGAGCGGTGTTTTACTTGAAAGCAGTTTTGTCTCATTTCGAGTATGCGGAGCTGTTGCAAGTGCCTATCACAGCGTGCCCTGTCTTCTTTTGTTTGTAGTTCAGTGGGTCTGTGTTTGTTAAAAAAAGTAATAAACCTGTAGGAGGGTAGATCCTCCCTCCCCCCATGTACCTGCAAGCTGTTGGTGTGCTTGCTCGGTGTTGTGCCCAGCAGTGCTAATAATTTTGTTCGGTTTTCTTAGTTATCTGTTAATCCACTTCAGCAGAATATGATTTAAATTTCTTCCCTTAGGAAAAGAAGTTGCTTCAGAAAGTAAACAGGTTAAAATCAGGACGTGCTCTCCCCCTTCTTTTTGTGCTTTTTGCTTTGCTCTCTCATCACCACATTTTTGTCTGTTCTTAACTATTCTCTTTAGCTTCACCTCTTTGGAGACACAAAACAACAACCACACTTGGCAGCTCTGATAGGAAATCTGGGAGTGAAAAAGCACGTTCAGGAGCTGCGAGGGCTGGGGCTGTTGGAGCGGCCCAACAAATCTCTTAGTTTTTGAAAATCCCAAACTGCTTCGAACTGTCAGCATCACGTGTTGGCTCTGTCCTGGGGTGCTGTGAGGTGGTGGAAGATTCCTGTCTCCTTTTAGACAGAGCTGCCATGCTGGGTATCCTGCCTGCTGAACCCAAAGCCCTCGTTAGGTCGAAGGAGGACCACAACTGTTAACAAATACAGCTTTTATTTTTGTACTACTGGGCGTGCTGTTTTGACTGAGCCAAAAAATCTCTTTCCCCTGCCCCACACAGGAGGAAGCTCAGGGCTGTAGGTCCCTTTCTCAGCGAGCTGGCAGCCAGGAGACAAGCAGGTGGAATTCAAAGCACGGATGTGTGCCTGGGGCCACAAAGGCCACCTGGGGAGCTGCCATTTTGGAAGGAGGTCCGTCAGTTATGGCTGAGCAGTGGTGAACACGGAGAGGAACCAGCAGGGACAGTCCCGCCTCCGCCACCAGCCCCCTCAGAGCCTGGGCCAAGGAGCAGCCATCGCGCAGCTCCTTCCTTGGCACCGCTCACCTCGAACACCCAGACCTGGAGCCCCTCTGGGTTCAGCCCACCCAAACACAGCAATGGCTCCAGGACACGGGGCTCCCCAAACCTGACTTCTCCCATCCTTCAGCCTCTTCGTGAACCATACCCATTGTCACAGAAACTTGCAAACTGCCCGACCCATGCGCTGCGTAAGACAAGTGAAATAATTCACGAGCTGAAGTGCTTTTAGAAGTTAACCCCAGATGTCTTAGGGTTTCACTGTAGTCTGCTGCACTTTTCAGGTACAAAAAGGGACTGTCCTTACTATTACTCTTGTTACAGAGAGTGTTATTTTCTTACATGCATGCACAATACAATGTGTACGAATAACTTAACATCGATGTGGGGTTGGATTTTTTTTTTTTTTTACCTATTTGTATGCAGTAGAAGGCTTGTTGTAGAAAAGTATCTCCTCATACCTAAATATACTGTTAATAAAGAGAAAAGCTAAATTATACATTGCCAACACAAGTGTGAACTGCTCATGAATCTTTCCTTAAAAAGCCATTCAAGCCTGATTATTTTTCTAAGTAACTTCAATTAAATTGAAGAAAGAAAGTTCCTCTCCGTGTGCTTTATTTCTGGCTCATGCTTTCAGGGCTGAGGGTGGGATTGTGTTCATGAATCTTTGCTTTCTCACAAGGGTTACTGTGGCAGGACAAGCAGAAGACTCAAAGCTATCTACTGCTTTGGAGCAGGAAAGCAAAAGTCATCCACCAACATCCCTCTTCCTCCCTTCCTCCCCACATTCCTGGCCAGCAAGGATGAGGGCTGTCAGTGTCAGACTGTGGCATGCCCAGAAGCACAGTCCCACCTGAAACACCCTTGTGTTTGGGAGCCCGTTAGATGAAATTAACTCCTGCTATCTGATGAGTTCTAGGCCATGTGCTGGCCCATCCTTGTGTAAATTTGCCACCAGCTTTGATTCAGCCATTCCCAGCAGCCCCGAGGCCCAAGTGGTCTTGCCCATGGTTTTCACCGAGGCCAGATCGAATCCCAAAGCAAAAAATTTCAACTGGGCTTTGAACACAAACCTGGGTGAGGAGATCAGCATGATAAATTACTTAGGAAAAGCCTACATTTAGGAATAACTGCTCACTGTGGGGCTGTGTTGTTGGAAGAGCCCCTGGTGGCCAGCTGGGCCTGCTGCTCCAGGCCACCAGCACCAGGCTGGGTCAGCCATGGTTCAGTGCCTCCAGGAATGGGGGGCTCGTGGCCTCCCTGGGTGCCCTGTCCCAATGTGGTACTGCCTGCCCAGGTGCTTCCCAAGTCACCACTGAGACTCTCAACTTTCAATTTGCAACCATTCTCTGTCACTACTAGAAGAGGAGTTAGGGTTCCTCTGCATTGTAAGTCCCCATCAAGTGGGCTGCCATTAGGTTCCCAGTTAGCTGTGCCATCTCCAGACTGAATTAGGCCAGATACTCACCCTCTCCGTGTAGGTCATATGCCTTAAGTCAATAAGGAGGTCTTCTTATACTCAGCCTTGCCTCCAGTCACCGTGCTGATTGCCCTGGCAATTGGGCAGGGGTCGCACATGCTTCATGAAAAGCAGCCCAACCCCGTTCTGTCAGCGCATGGGGCTAACAAAGCCGCTGCGCTGCTGTGAGGGGGCCACCAGCCTCAGCAACGCCCACAGCCACAGAGATGGACGCCTGCTGCTGCCCTAGAGCTGGTGCAATGGGGCCACGGCACCCCTGGGCCATGGGATGTGCGTGGAGCCCGGGTGGACACGAGAAGGCGGCCGGGTCCTGAGGGCGCCCAGACATGGGGCAGAGCTGGTGGCGGTGCAGGATGTGAGCAGAGCACGCTCTGCGTGGGCATGAGCTCTGCCATCGCTTCCCAACCTTTCATCTGGTTGAGAACACATTTCCTTTAAGTCAGTCAGCCTGCCATAATTTAAAAAAGTAAAATCTGAGAAACAAGGAGGAAAAGAGAAAAAAAAAAAATTAAGCACATGCAGGCAGCGGCGGAGTGAAAAGTAGAGCATCTGCTTCCCCAAGTGCCGCGCAGGGCTTTTCTCGCTAGCTGCGCCGCACAGAATTGCATACAAAACTCCCGATGCCACACAAAAATAGCTTGCCTTTCCGGTCGCACTTACAGCTTTGCCAAAGCTTGAAACGTTTGAGAAATTAGCTTCCAGTTTTGTTCTGCCTGAAGGGTGACACATCCCAGAGCCGTCTCCCCAAACTGCATGCAAATCAGTTTTTAAAAAATCTGTTGAAAGAGAAGAACCAACTTCATGCTCCCTGTTTGAGGGATGCACAACAGCCCCTTCCCCTGGCTCGAGCTGAACATGGAGGCTTCTTCATGGAGAATAAATACAGAAAATCTTTTCATTCAACGATCCCTTGCTCAAAATATCTTTTCCTGCTACTTAAAAAATGCTACTGACTTTGACATCACTGAAATGGGATTCTTCTGTCATTTTTTTGAGGGAACGCAGACCTGAGCTGACATTTCTGTAGGTGTTTACAAGTGCAGAGCCTATCAGTTTGCAAAAAAAAAAAAATGCACTGCGTACTTCGGAAAATTAGACATTTCAAGTAAAATAATGTGTTTTTAAAAAATTCAGTCAGGAAATTTAAGTAAGAATCAACCAGCAAAGCTGCTTTCTCCAGTAAGAAAAAAAAATCAAAACTTTATGAGCTTGTTTCTATTTTTTGACGAATATGTAAAAATGGCATGGTACCATTCAGCTGAACAACAAGGATTAACCCTGTAGGCTTCAGCTTGTTCTAAAGCCTGGAACAATGCTCTGGCTATCCGTGACTTTTTAGCTCGCAAGAGCAGCTACGTCTGCAGCCCCACCTCCATCAGACCCTGCAGCCCCAGCAGCCCCCAGACTCCTTGAGAAGCTGCCGAGGTGGCCTGAGGCACAGCCTGGGCCCCTCTCAGGCTTAATCGAGTCAGCCCCATGACTACCACCCCTACCTAAAGGAGGCTGAGCTTGACACCTGGTACAGAGGGCTTTCCAAAAAGTGATGCTTCACTCCATCAATGCAATCGATCGCTGCATTTGTTGCCATTTTTTAAGCTTGCAAGAGACGGATGCAGAAAGAACTGTCAGATAGAACACGCAGCACAGCTGTGGAAAGGGGAGAGCTCTTTGCAAGGACGTCCTCGTAAATGCTAACACCTCCACTCAAGTAAAAACATCTTCCTTCCTGGGCTCATAGCTGTATGGGATTTATTAAGAATATTTCCTTTGGTAATACGGAAAGCTACAACAATTCAGCTATTGTGCATGAATGGACTTGGCTGTTTTATCATAAAAACGTTACTGCTGCGTGCGCAGTAAGGTTTTATGTGCAATAGGCATCGTTCCTAGAGCAGATGCTTTTAAGCCTCCCTTTTTTCGCTCAGGAAAAATTTCAGAAATTAAATCCGCAATTATATTTTATGAAAAAAGCCTTGAAGTCAATGGCGCAAGGATTAGGAGGAGGAACAGCTGAATGAAATTCAGACGAGAAATTAACTCTGTGTAACTATGGAAAAGGAAACGGAGGAAATTTAAGATGCAAAATCTCTGCAGAAATGTTGGGCGTTTCGTTATGAGATGTTTAGAATTAAATCACAGAAGAGTGCCCAGATTACAGCCAAGTGGGTAACATTGCTTTGCTTACGGTAGCAGGGGTCGGGCTGCCGGTCTCTGACAGGAGGTGGCTATAAAGCCGCGCATGGCTCACGTGTAGCGTTAACGAGCGCTTCCGTGCTGGAAGCTGCAGCCGGATGATGGCTCGCAGGCTCCAGGCTCTGTCCCAGCTTCTCAGCGAGGAGTCCCGTGCTTTGCTTGCAGTGTCCGGCTTCCAGCGTCATTTTTCACAAGTGTGAAGATGTCAGATGGAAAGCGCTGAGGTCAGCACTTCTGAAATAATTACCCGGTTGCAGGTGTAAGACATTGTGCTTGGTTTTGAATGGCGGAGGCTCCACCTGAAGCCATTAGGAGCAGCACGTCCTCCATGCCTTAACCTTAACCCAGGCTGAGGCTGCAATCAGCCTCTCGCCTGCAGGTGCTGTTGCAGTCCCTGCAGCGGGTGTTACTGCAAACTCCTCTTTGATCATCAAATTGTCACGCAAAGTGAACTTTTCAAGTGAGCAGAGATTTGCAGCTGGAGACAGAGGTGCTCTTTTGCCCTCTAGCAGAACTTTTCAGGGGATGTATTCAGCCAGGTGTGCTCCTGCTGAGAAGTGAAATAACACACTCATATTTTCCTTTGATCCATTAAAGCCTCGGGATAATTAGCTGAGGAGATGTTGGTGATGGCTAATGGTTTCCTTCTGCACCAGAGACCTTCCTGATGTGATCTGGGTGTACACCTCAGGCCAGACATGACCTGAATGCTGCGTGCTCCACTGCCGAGTGCTTCCTTCTTTTTGGAGGCTGTGAGACAGCGGAGAAGCGTCCCGAAGCTGGGCACCCAGGGTTTATTTTTAACAAATGACCATCAGAGTCTGCTAAGCAGAGCAAATATGGCTACCTGCATTTTTCATCCCACATTTGAAAATTTTTTATAGCGTAGAGTCACAGAATATCCCAAGTGGGAAGGGATCATAAAGTCCAACCCCTGGCTCCACACTGGACCACCCAATATTCAAACCCTGTGTCTGACAGCATTGCCCAAGTGCCCCTTGAACTCTGGCAGCTTGGGGCTGTGACCACTGCCCTGGGCAGCCCGTTCCCTGCCCACTGCCCACTGGGGAAGAACCTTTTCCTAACCCCCATGTGACCCTCCCCTGACACAGCTCCATGCCGTTCCCTCAGGCCCTGTCGCTGTCACCAGAGAGCAGAGCTCAGCGCTGCCCCTCCGCTCCCCTCGTGAGGAAGCTGTAGGCTGCCATGAGGCCTCCCCTCAGCCTCCTCTGCTCTGGGCTGAGCAAACCAAGGGACCTCAGCTGCTCCTCATACACCTTGCCCTCCAGACCCTTCACCATCTTCATAGCCTTCCTTTGCATGCTCTGTAATAGCTTAATGTCCTTCTTACAGTGTGGCACCCACACCTGCACCCCGTGCTCGAGGTGAGGCCACACAGCGCAGAGCAGAGCGGGACAACCCCTCCCCTCTCCTGGCTGCAGTGCTGGGCCTGGGGCACCCCCGGGCAATGGCTGGCCCTTTGCGCTGCTGACTCACGTTCAACTCACTGTCAGCTAGAACCCCCAACATGCCATGACAGCAATTACACTCACTGTGGGCTGTTGACTAGAAATTACAGGCCCATCTCCTGTTTCGTAAGAGGAATTGATCTGGGAGCAGCAGCTGTGGTTCCAAGAAGACTCAGGTAAATGAAAATGATCTTTGTGCTGAACGCCTCCCTTCAGAAATCCGCCACAGAAGTGGGTGTGATGCTGTTGGATGAGCATTACCAGTCAGAAAGGTGACTGGTTGTTGTGTTTGACAAATGCATACATGTCATGAGGGGCTTCTTAGGGGAATAGGACATCATTTCGTTTCCAGCAAGAAGTGCTGAGAACATTCAGGTTTGTTTCTCTTAGCGCTGTACTGAAAGCTATACATATTCCAGAGGTATGTTAGCATTAATGAGGGCTTTAAGTGCAGATTCTGTACCTATTAAACATTTATGTAATGCAATAATCTCATCGGAAAGACTTTAAAATATTTACATGCCTTAATAAATGTTTAAAAAGCAATTTTTTGTACCAGACAGTGGAACTGGACCTCCTTGGAGCCAGTGGATGTTTCTTCATCTTCCCGTGTCTCTAGCAAGAACCGGGAACATGGAGAACACGGAGTGCAGCAGTGCCTGCGTGCTGCCCTCCCAAATGAAGTCAGCAAGGTAAAGGCGAAACGAAGCAGATGACTGAGACACTTTTTGCATGGGGAAAGCAATGGGTTGGAGGAACCATTGCATAGATGTTTTTTCTTCCCCCAGTTTTCAGCAATGTCTTGTTCTGTAACCAGCATAAACCGTGCCAGCACCACAGTGGAAGTCTGGGCGACTGCTCTCCCCGCCATGGAGCTGTCAGAGGTGAACTACTGCATGTTGAGTACAGTGCCAGTCCTATACAGTGCCATATTCAGTTTAATGCCAAGACTATACAGTCAGGCTTTGCTCCAGGCAAGGGATTTAGTTCTCCCTAAAGGCCTGACATAGTCACAGATCATTTCAGCCTCATGCCCAGAGTACATAACCAGACGCAGTATCTAGAGGAGCAGGGTTTCATGTTCTTTGGCATGGTTGTCTTACAGTGATTTATGAAAAGTCTTCAAAAAATTAATCAGCTTTCAACTATGAGCAAAGGCCAGCTGGAACTTAAACCTAGGAATGAGAGCGTCTTTCAGTATCTGAATTCACAACATTTAAAGTCTTTCATTTCGCATAAATGGCATGCAGGGTTTGGGGGGGGGGGGGGCTTTTGTTTGTTTTTAAAGGCCTCAATGTCTTCTATTCCAGAGGAGGACCACAGTTTCCACAGCACTTAGTGCCAAGAAGCAGCAATGGCAACCTCAAAGCATTAAGAGTCAAAGTAAGTGAGATCTCAATCAGGAAACAAAGGAGCAATTAGCTAAACTTCACACATTAGATAAAAAGTTTACTTGCATCTCCAAATCATCTACCCCTTTGCACATGAATTCAGATGATCTTGGTGCTAGAGTTGTCCTCAGACCTCTAATGTGGTCAGGTTTAAAGAGCTAACCAACTTCTATCTTGGAAAATCTCCAAATTTTAGAGACAGTCTTCTATTCTAACGGAAAGCTACCATCCCTCTCTCTAGAACTAGAATTAATCAGACATCTACATTTTCACTTAGTAAAATTTCATTGCATAAAAGTTGGTTCAGTACTCAGAACAACTGAGATGAAGCATTTAACATTACTCCAGAACTATGGATACTCTAAGAGAGGGGAAAAAAGCTGTTGTGTCAACACAGGGAAAAACACCTGCTTCAAAGAGAAAGTGGAAAATTTGGCTATGTGTGATCTAAAGTTAGCCATAGCAAGAGGATTCACAGGAAAGCAGCCTGCTGGATGACTACTTTCCAAGTGTAAGTTGTTTTTGTACACGTGTTATTGATCCTAATTCTTGGAAAACCATTTGGAATGTCAGTATTACTAGAATGCTGTTCCACTTTAGCCAGAATATGGCAACAACTTCATTAATCAAAACCAGGAGACAACTGAAAATGAGTGAACAGACCAACTCTTTCTTAGATCTTGTTCATAGTAGAACTTGGAATGTAAATCAGAATTTACCGATATTAAATCTCAAGGGATTACAATGAAGTCAGTTATACCCAAAGATGGCTATCAGATAATTAAGGACTGTCTTTCACTGGTAAAAAGCAGACTTAAAATTATTCAAGGGAAGCCCTTCCTTGGCCTCTCAAGACTTCTACCAAGTCTTGCAGAGGAAACAAACTCTTGAAAGAGCAACCTGAAGAATGTTCAATCACATTAACAGGCCAGTTAAAAAAAAGAAGCAGCAAATTTCAAGTATGGTTTGACCTGAGATATAAAAGCGTTAACAGAGCACATGATGAAATGATTCCTGCTTATTAAGTTAACAACTAGCAGGACTGAAATCAAATTACATTTCTCACCGCAGAGAAGGCAAAGCCCAGCCAGCGTGGGGGTACAGCTGTACTTCCATTTGAGAGGTCCTCTGACCTCCAAGCCTGACAATGTTGAATGCCTAAGGGCTGCACTACTGCTCTTGGGTACCCACACAAAATATGGCACTATCACATATTTACTAAACTTCTTGGTTCTTAGCTTTAATTGTGCATTATTCATGTTTGGTTAACACTAGATTCTCCTGAGTATCCTGCATGGTGGGACCAAATTTTCATTGAATTTAACACAAACACTTTCTTTTGTGAATATGAAGAGGCTTTAATGACAAAATTTGCTTCTACGAGTTCTTCCCCCCACCTTCATATACTTAAACTAGTTTATAGTGTAGCGTATATATGGAAAAATGATGATCCAAAAGATGACTGAAGAATAGATTGACTTGATTAGGAACAGACTGGAGATCACAATTAAAACAACATACTGTTTCATGGAACTACCTAGCCAAAAAGAAAAGAAAAATCCTTCTGGAGACTTCATGTTGCTTCTGGTGCCTCGCCAGTGCTTCTGAGCATCATCTTGCTCCTCTTCGAGCAGTCTGTAATTTAATTAGCATATTCCATTGCTATTATCTGCTCCTCTAGAGAGAACACCCACTTTGCAATAGCGATTTTACCATAATAATAATGAATTGCAAGCACTCAAATTCACAGAATGGTTACAATGGTGCTTCCCAATGTGTGTGTGTATTGTGTTATTCACGCGATGCTCAGAACTGAAGTCAAATAGCAAATCCATTAAAAAGAGGATAGGTCTTATTTTGAGTCCTAATGCCACCAACTATTCTGCGTTTATATAGCCTTAATCCTCATGCCATTTTAATCTTTGTATAAGAGAAGTCTCATTCAGTTGGCAAATTGTAAAAAGAATTGCAATTAATTCGCTGCTCACCGGTTTTTCATCAGCATTCTGAAAGCCCCGAAGAAATTAATGTATTTAACACTGGAATGAAAGAGGGTATCACAAATTTAAACCTCTCAGATTAATGTAAGAGGTATTGTGATGCTAAAAAATCTGAAAATATTGATCTAAATAGGTTAAAAGAAGCACCTTTCCCTGCGTCCAACAGCATATAAGGCTGTGGAACTATCCTGGCTGTTATAAAAATAAGCTGGAGTAATTCACTAACTCACGAGATTGCAAAGATGATTTCAAAGCACAACACAGAAAAAGAAAGTTAAAAAAAAAAAAAAATTATAAAGTGCTTCTGACTCCAAATTCCAAAGCTGCATTTAGTTTAACAAATGAAATTGTCCCCTTTCAAGCCCACTCAGAACAATTGAGGTGGTCACAAAACCCTCCCAAAAATGCCACACAGTGCCCATTGCAAATAACTTGCCCTCACTTCTGTTTACCCTAAGGATATGCCTGAAGTCCACAGGAGAACTGCAACGGTTTATCAGCATCAGGAAACAGCACCTCACAAAGGCAAAGCAACTGGAGCTTCTGGCTGGTCTAGCTCATCAGAAGAATGAAAACGGTACCCAAAGCTGCAGGAGGAGCTTTAAGATGAACCGCAGCCTAAATGAGCTGAATAAGGAAACAGGAGTAAGAGCCAAGTGAAGGAAAGGCTACATGCTGACACAAAAATCAGACAGATGGGGATCAGTCATAGCCCTAATTAGGCTAGAAAATACAAAAGGAGGTATGAAAGAATATTCTCCAAGTGGAAGGGAGGAAAATATTTGATTCATTTTAACACGAAGAGTGAAACCTGCAAGATTATAAAATATGGCTGTTTTGATAACAAGATGAGTAGTGTCTCAGGACGTATCCTTCAACAGGGTGCTCCAACTACTACAAACAGGGACTTGTTATCCCATCTTTAACAGAACTGTGGTAACATTTCTAACGCACACACAGAGAAGTAGCTGACTTCTACTAAAATAAGCATAAAAACCAAGTTAATGGACTACTGTTGCAAGGTTGATTTGACCAGAGTTAAAATCAGTCTAGGGAGTACAGTTTTTGAGCAGACATTCTCTGGTCTCCGAGAACTCTTTTGTGCCTTCTCCCATGTTATCACCATGCAGTGGGGTAATACATCCTCCAGAACTTGGTCGTAAGAGCTTTTTTCTTCGTACTGTTGTGCAGAAGAGCTAGGAAACCTGCCTGATTTTTACATGCCGCTGCCACGTAGGAATCAAAGCCTTTCACATCATGGATTATTTACCCCTTACCCTTCAAGACATCTAAGTTTTCTCTGCTTCATCAATAGCTCATTCCCCACTCAGACTCCTCTTTAATCATAAATTATTAACTACATTCAATTTTTTCCTCATTTCCACCATTCCTCAAAATACCTCTTTTATCCACCTCTTTCCCACCTCCTTCCAACATCAGTTACATTTTTCTTCCCTTCCTGAACAGCAAGCTCGGCGGTGTCTTTTAATTCTTTTCTCCAAATAAGCACCTTCTGTTTGCTCCTGCCTCCCACAGTAAGCACTGCGTGAGTCTGCACTTCTTTCCCATGATATGGATTTTGCTCTCTCAGCCATGCAATAACGTTCTTCTTCTTGAAGTACCATGTTTTCCCATTATGCTTTTCCAGCGTTTATTGTTACCGTGCCCAAATTGTTCCAGTCCATCCACGCATTTCTGCTTTTCAAATTTCACTGAATTTGTCCCATTTGACATTTCTTCCCCAGTTCTGCAGTCCAACCACTCACCCTTTTGTCAGCAGACTGTAACACCAGTTGTTGCTTATTTACTGCAGAAATACTTAACACAAGGATCCTGCCATGACTAAATACCACGATGCCCTCATGCATCATATAAGATCACAAGTATTTCAAGAAATTTTCATTTCTAAGAACCTTGCAATTCATTTAGAAAGGGCTTTAAAATCCAGTAACTCTAATGAGAAAAGTGTTTGAAACAGCCATTGAGTTGATTCAGATGGCAGTTCTGTCAGAATAAAAAAACCCTGCATCTAACTCCGTACCAAAAATAAGCAGCCATTACTGAAAATAAGTAAATAAAATTTACATCTAGTCCATTTTGAACAATTTAATAGGAGTATTTCCTGCAATGCTACATACAACTACCTTAAATAACATTAATACAAACTAAGAAAAGTCAGAGAACTTGAGGTTAGAAAGATTTCATCTTTCACATAATAAAAGACATAATACATATGATTCATCCAAACAACTATGTCGTATAGCTCTACGAAAAAGCTGAAATAAAAATTTTTAAATGAGGGTGCTAAGTCAGGCATCTAAATCCATGTCTAGGCACTGGAGAGCTGGTTTAATTTTCAGAATTACACTTTCAATTTCCACAGAGTTTAAGGAGACCAACACCTACAGAAGCCCCATTAACACTTATGCACTTAATTAACTTAATTCATCTGAGTAGGTCCATCAAAGTAAGAGGGACAATTTAGGTCCATAAATCGCATGACTGATGTTTACAGATTTACAACATACGCTGATAGATGATTTAGTTGTCTAACTTTAGAATCTCAAAATTTAAAACCTTCAATCATAACAATTAAAATCGGAGTTGTTTATGTAATTATGCATTTAGGATGTATGCTCTAGTCTTTATTAAAAAAAAAAAATGCCATGAGGGATTCCCACTAGATTTTAAATTAATTAGTATATTTTTTACAAAGTGCCAACCAGAGTTCTCATGATCAACACATTATCTGAAATACTGAGGTATAGAAATAAGGTAAATCATTCAGAAGCAGTCATTCCTTACGAACCATATTACTTCTAGAGTTTGAAAGCAGAAATCCTGTTAGCAAGAATGGAGATTTCTGCTTGGAAATGGATGCTGTAGATAGCTCTGGAATTTCAGAAGTTGATGTAACTTCCTAAGTGCCTAAAATGGCAAGGTAACCTTTTAGACCCCAACTTTTAATCAGAGATAAACATTTGTGTTCGAATCAACACCTCTAAATACTTCTTAAAGTCAGGATACTGGCCATCACAGCACTGTTAATGTCAGTTTGTTAAACATTATCTCAGTTGCTAAATGAAAAGATACTTTCCACCTCGAGGGGTTTTAATGATTTGTCCATTATTGTTGATCAGGTCAGTCTCGCGTTACACGTCTTCACTACGCTCTTGTTCTAATAAATTACAACAATGAAATATTTAGGTTGCTTTTTTAGCAGCAAAAGGGCTCAGTCCTGCAGACACTTTTCAAGTGTCTGATTTTATAAATGATGATGGTCACATTAGTATACATAAAGCTTGTGACAAAACATTTAAACAATTAGGGTACAAATCACTCCAACAGTTATTATCGACATCAAGTCTGCAATGGTCAGAGTTACAGCACTGAAATTGCAAGATAGGAATATATCAACTGATCGGGTAATGTCCATGAAAGAGAACTCATCTGAGGTCTCCTAACCACTTCTGTAGGAAGATGAAAACACACACCCGCTTTGTTTTAGGGAGAAAAAGACAAGGTAAACCACTGATTGCTTTTTATCCTCTTCTTTGTCACCACTGAATGAGCAATTAAGACATTGTTCTGGCTTGCACTACAGGTGAGAAACTGTTCTTTTAAAAGATCAGATCTTTTGAAAATGTAGAACTTGATAAAGGATCGATGTGTCCTTCACTGTGTCTACTCAGATGTTTTCAGTCTAACCGTCTCAAACATCCTCCTTGGTCCATCCTTTTTCACAAAAACAAACCAAATCAAAATGATTAAGGCTGTTTCATATCTGTGTCAACTTGATTTACTTAGAGCAATTGGAACAATCATTTTGAGTACCATCAAGTGGAATGATTGCTCTTCCCAATGTTCCAGGAAAAGTCACTGCACCCACTGAGATAATTAGTCTCCGACATCACCATCTCTGTCACCTATGAGCCACAGAAAATGAAAACCTATGGCTAATAAGGCAGTTCCAAGCAGATCTCCCAGTGCAGTAAGGTAAGGGATAGAAAAACTGTCAGGGTCCTTTCCTTTCTTCCAGAAGTGGTGCACCATCCAGTCAGCAATCCACAGCAGAGTAAACACCTACAGAACAGCAAAAACAACCAAAATCTATATTATTCACACTTGAATTACACTGAAAAGGAGCCAACATCACTTCAGTACTTAGCAGTATTGTATGCTACTGCTTCTGAAAAATATAAATAATCTGAATTAAAATAATTCATGTGAATTAATTTCTGATTAAAACACAGTAAGAAAGAAAATAAGGAAACATTGACAGCATTCTTCATCCAGTCAATGCTTGAGGATTTCTGACAATCCTAAGGAAAAACCCCAACCAAATGTGCAATTGCACTTCATACACAAGGCATCGCTCTGTGTACAGTGAGGGTATAAATGGAGTTTTAAGATCACACAGAACTGACTGATGTTACCCAGATGAAGGCACTCAACACAGGCATTCCTCTTGCTTCCACACACCGAGATCAGAGCTGCAATCAGACATGATATAAAGAATATGAGGTCAGATTAAGAATTGTATGGATCACTGGAAACGGCCTGGAAGCGACATCTGTGCATGAAATAGCAATGTCAGCCCCTCTGTACGAGGCACACCTGCAATATATATTATGAAACTGTCACTCCGGGCTGAATTTGTCACAAAGTAAAAGACTTCATTCCCAATCGTGAATGTCTGAACATTCTAGAGGTTTGATCTTAATATCAAAGGTATGCATAATTACTAATCCACTTTTAGAAAAGAATTCTTTTAATGTTGCACAGCTGTATAACAAGAGATTCTGGTTCAGTGGAATCATGTGCTGTGGCATGGCACAAGATGAGTGGAGAAAAAACTGAGCTTCCATTTCTTGTCTCTTCTAAGAAGCCGCTTACGCTGAGATAAATGTTGTATTTTACGCATTTTAGTTAATCAGACCTTTAGGAAGGGTCAACTTACAAGTTACCATATTAATTTTCAAGAAGTCTTATTATGCACATATAGAAGGACAGTAACAAAAGTAGTAAAATGTAGAAAATTCACCTTTTATTTCATAAATTCTGTTATTGGAATTGAAACATCTTTATACATGTATGCACTCCTTTAATGAAATACTGATGTTTGCCAGATGCTTCCCAACAATACAAAATACAGTAAAACAAATGTTATATTAAAAACTTGCTTAAAAATTATACTCAATCTTTGCCTTGCAACAGTATATTTTAAAACACAAACCTGAGTTTCTAATTAAAAAAAAAAAAGGGAGGGAGGAGGAGGAGTATTTGCTTAATGAAAAATGCATGGCTTATTTATATAAACACATCTTCTGAAAAAGGAACTCTGTAGTCTAAGCTAATTATGCAAGTCCTAGGTGTGCTGACTGGAATCCAAACAAATATATTTAAAACAGATGTTTTCTTTGGAAGCCTATCAGATTCTTTGAGTCGGCTCCTTCTTCTAACAGACAAAAAGCGGTCTGTTTATATGAGATACTGGGCAGCAACGTTGCCTACAGGATGCACACAACACTCTGTAGTGCCCCGCAGCTACAATAGCTGTGCACGTTCTATTAGAAGATGAGAGCATTCATTCAGAGCATGATTTATAACATATTTATATTTCACAATCATTTAGACATGACATACACATTCCAACTTAAATGTCAGCATACACTTCTTGTCTTTTAAAAATAATGGCATGAAAACTTTTAATTTGCTAACATATTTTTGACCCTTAAGTTTGGAAATCAAGTTTTGTGAACGTTCCCAAATAATTACTTTTTTTCCATATTACCTTACAGGTGCATCACACACAGCACAAATTACAACAAACCCATCTTCTGTAATAGGAAAAAAGTTATAACATTGTGCTCACTGGTGGCTGTAACAGTAGGTGATGGCAGTCAGGATGTAGTGCTTACAGGATACGCTATGAGACTGCAGTTTGCCTGTCTATTCTGGGGAAGGAATAATGCTATTATCAGGCATTTGCATGCCCAGAGGCTCACTAACATTTAAGAATTATACAGATCAGTTTTTGGTAATGGTTAAGTAGTTGGTAAGAAATATACGGCCACAGTAGTTGCTGCAAGACAGAAGTCAATCAATGTGACTTAATTTTGTAATGAGATTTTGCTTCTTATCAGTGTTAAGAGGGGGAGATCAAAGTCATCAACCAACTCTTATTTCTGACAAAAACAAGCAAAAGCTCTACTACGAGTTTGCTGACTTTTTTTGTGACAAGAAAAGTCACTTGCAAAGACCTGACAGGTAACATAAGTGTAAAGGAGAACAAAGACGAACGAAAAGGAAAGTTTTCTAAGGCACAGGTGGAAAATTATGGAAGAGATGTTGTAAGACAGTTCAGTGGCACAGCACTTCACTTCTGCTGGGATTTATCAGTGGCCTGAACCCATTTCAGCAAATCCATGCATATGGCATAGTAGCATGAATACAGTTTACTTCTACTCTGCTCTCATTCTAGAATAAGCCTTCATAGCTCAAGCTGAAAACCAGCTGCTCTTGAGGGAAACAATGAGACATTACAGAAAAGTCTAATGAGATGATAGTACAAAACCCAGCTGTTTAACACAAAACGCTGGAGGAAAGTGGTAAGAAAAGCCTGAAAATGTATGCAGAACTGTTGTTCAAGATGTGAGCTAATATTTTAAAATTATTTAATATGCAGAGGAAGAGAATAATGAAGAGCTGTTTGCAAAAAAGAGAGAGATGAGAAATAGTAGAATTATGAAATAGAGCCGTAGGAATTCTTCAAGATTGAAGAATGAGATAACCCTGAGGTTTAGGGAAGGTAAAAAATAAGTAAGTAGCTCTATATAAAAAAAAAGATCTGGCTAAGAAAAGGCAGAAACTCTACAGTTACTGATAAAAAAAGCCCAGAGCAAGAACTGCAGAAATAGAGGCAAAATTCCAGATGTTCTAGTATTTTAAAAGGAAGGTTATACTAAGTTATTGATATTTTGGGAAGAAATAAGATCAAAATTAGGAAAATGAAACTAAAACCATAGTCAGTTTTAGACTAGCGGAATATAAAATAAGTATCTCAATAATGACTGATATTTTCTACTTATGTGTATTTGTAAAAATATGTATCAGGCACATTGTCAAGAAGGGTCCTCAGAAGACAGAAGAAGAGAGACACTGTATAATGAATATAGCAGTGGGAATGAGAAGGAGGGAGGAAAAGGGCAGGAGAGAAGTCTTTATTAAACCCTAATGATGAAGAATCTGAAAATAAGGAGCGTAAGTACACATGTATTTATGTGCTACAAAGGACAGAAGAGTAATCCTAGATATTGATGTTTCTGATTCAAATCACGAATATCGTACTGAAACTGAAATCTAATACTAATGCTTAAATAAAAGCCAGTCTCACTACTTAAACCTCTAATCTTACGACTGCAAAACTAGAAACGGGGACATTATACACTACAAAACAATTTCCTCCTTTCCTATGAGGCACAACACCTACTTTCATTCTTTGCAGAGTTTTAGAGAAAAATAACAAGTTTAGCTAAAGAAAAGGTATTTTCATTTTTTTCCATGTAGTAAGGACCTCTGAAAGTTATCTGCATGTTCTCATGTAATTAATTCCCCATGACTTTAGAAATGATAAAAGAATGAAACTATTATTTAAAATAGCACAGTTTGGAACCTCTGATTCAATTTCTTTGACAGCAAATACAGATACCTTGCAGAAGATCCTGCCCACTCATTAGACATCGCCTTGCTTCTCCAATGGCACCCATCAACAATGAGCTCCCCTTTTGTCCTTCTGGACTCTATCCAAGTACACAAACAGATGCAGGAAGGAGTTGTGGTATGTCTATACACAAAAATCTCACTGCTTTAACTTAAATCAGCTTCCGAGCTGATTTAGGACTTTGGCTAATGAAATTTGGAAACTCCTGATGTAGCAAATTAAGACATTATGAACTCCATGCATTTCTCTACGGTCTTTTAGGAACTACTGCGACCATACTGAGGTCAAGAAAAGGCAACACATGTCTGTGTCAGTCCTTTTCCAGCCTAACACAGTAGATTGCCATTACAGTGCCCTAATGGTGGAGCTGTGCTCATAGGGCAGACTGTGGTCAGGCATGGGCACATGTCCTTCTGCCACCTGTCATCCTAGGGACAGGAGAGAAGAGCAGGACATAATTGAGAAGAGTGGGCTAAGGAAAGAGAGTGTCATCATCAGCTACCATAAATGGTTGTTCTTTGTCATTTCTTGGACAGTCTATGACAAAGCCTAGGAAAATCGCCATGGGACATAAGTAGAATCATAGAAACACAAGGTTGGAAAGGACCTACAAGATTGTCTAGTCCAACCGCCCTCCTATCACCATTACTACCCACTAAGCTACTAACCCATATCTCGTAGCACCTCATCCAGACGCTTCCTGAACACCACCAGGGATGGTGACTCCACAACCTCCCTGGGAAGGCCATTCCAGTGCCTGACCACTCTTTGAGAGAAAAGGTTTTTCCTTCTATCGAACCTAAATCTCCCTTGGTGCAACTTGCGGCCATTCCCTCTCATCCTGTCATTAGTGAGTTCAGTTCTGCATCATTTCCCTCTAACTCTGTAGCAAATCTGTTGGGAACGAGGACAGAAGCCCATCTGCAAACTGAAGATTCTGGTAGCACTAGTTCAATTCCTAATGTAAAAACGTTATGTTGCGTGTACACAGGCAATATGTGTAATTATTTGCTTTCCATCTGAAGTGCACAGCACTATGGTATCTAAGCACATAAACAACATAACAAATTTATGTAAGACTAACTCCTCACTTGATTCAAAAAGATTGCACCATTTTAGCTGAAGATGTTTCTAAAATCAGTTAAATTGTATCAATGTAACTGTTTGTGAATTAACTTATTATTATTCCACAGTTTAAATCCAAATTCCACAGACTGTCTTCTTGCTTTCTCTGTAGCTTTGTCAGACATCCTGTGACCAAGGCAGTCTTAACTTCAGGTTGTCGGCCAGATGTCTGAATTAGGAGTGCAACCCAGACCATTAAGCCTTCAGGTGTGTTCAACCTGCACTACCTGTTGCACAGCTCAGCATGTCATGCTACCTACACAACCTTACAGAGGCAAAAATTATATATCCCTGCTGATGACTTTGTAGGAGCCAGGCTTCTGTCACAGACAGCAACACACCTGGAAGTGAAAGAGCTAGTGATGTCCACATTCAGATCCCAATGAATCTGGCAAGTCTGCTTCTCGTGCTGCAATGAAAAAGCATTGAAAGCGCAGAACTGTCCAGGTTTGGGCCTTAGTTTCCATATTTCCTTGAATCATGAAGTCTCCCTAGCAGTTATATCCTCTACATTCTGGAAGTAACCTTTCCTATTAGAAAAAGCAATATTTAGAATGCAATGGTATTTTCTCTATAAACACAATCTTCCTTAGTTCTCTGTAACGTACAGTATACCCCATTTTTCCACACTGAAGAGGCCCATACAGTAATGAGAATCCTCAGACTACTGAGAAGTCCCAAGCATTTTTAATGTGCACAGGAAGTCATGATGAGCATTGCTGAATTCTTGGTTTCCTATTGCCCCCAACAGCTCTCAGGCAGTGCAGAGGTTACTTCCCAGGAGCAGACACCTGATCTTCATTGCATAAGAACAACCACATTTTAGAATTACTAATTTGCTTGGTAATAGCTCTGGGAACCTCCTATTGTTTGTTTATTCCCCAAGTATTTAATGCAACTGTGTGCTCAGATTTGGTTAGAAGGTGTGAAAATTCCTGAGAGGGCGTTTTAGTGGCTCGGTGAGAACACCAAGAACAGAAGCTGCCTTTGAGAGCTCAGAGCAGTGTGCCAGGACGGACAGCAGTTCCAGCACTGCTCTCATTCTGCTGCAGGTTGGCAAGACAGAAGGTGAAACTTTGCTTAGTGCATAGCTTCATACAATTAAAAAAATACTGGTGCCCTTGCAAGATACAGGAGGAGGACAGTTTGTTAATTAATACATTCTTTGTTGATCCAAAGCCAGATTATAACTCCATGCGGCATACTGCTGTGTGCCTGTGTGTGAATAATTTTTGTACAATTTTCAGGAAAACAGCACTCAAATACCACTCACTAAATCTAATCTTCATTTAAAATCAATATCCTGGTTTTCATTAATGCACAGTGGCTTGCCCAGCTACTGTATGCTGCATTACGTACCTACATTACATACTTACTGGCATCTTGTACATAGGTGTCCTTCCTCAAAAATATTTTTATTTTGGTATTTTCCTCTGATGCTGCCGTTTGTGAACACATAGACTCAAGCTTGAAAATTTCAAACTGAATGCAGATTAATATCAATGTGTGTGCAGTTTTCCCCATCTTTATGAAAACATAATTGCAAAACCCTAGTCTCACAGAAATTAAAGGAATTTTTGCCTTGGATTTCAACAGAACCAAATTATAAATTAATTTCAAGAACACTTCAAGAATATGTATTTCTTGCAAGAAAAGAAACATCTGTCCTGTTAAAGTTAGGAAAATAAAAACAAAATGAAATAAATCAGTTTCTGAGTTTTCTTGCATCTAGAAACTGTCCATCCAGAACTTTTTTCTTCGTAGAGAATCAGAGAAATGGAGAAATTCCAGGCCACAACACTGGCTACTCAAATTATTTAGAATATCTTACATTAATGTTTTTTAGAAACAACTGCACATTCAGTGAAACTGCACTTTGTTTTTACTACGTAGTATATTTGGGGTCAATAATAACTAAATCATACCATTGCTAATTGCATGTCATATTAATAACTTATTTTCCATAAATACTTCAATTATATGACAGTCAGGAAACAAAACATCCATGAACAGGTAGGAAAAGAGTAAAGAAGCTGGTAGGCATTGATGTTGAAAAAAAAATCAAGAAATGAAAATATCGGAATTGGATGAAAATGAAATTAACTTGATTGGAACTTCAGTAAAACTTTATAGAGCTTGCAGCACAAGTGAATTCTGTTTTTATCACTTCAGGAAATATATTGAAGTTTACAGACAACCTGAAAAACTCTTGTTAAAATGCCATATAGAGAAATTCATATTTATGTTACAAATTTACTGTAAAGATAATGTGGAATAACATAAACTGACAGAACAACAGATAAATTATAAAAGTCATGACTACAGCTTACATGCTGAATTTTCCCTATCATCTTTCAGCTTACAGTAACATTCTAGTTCTACTTTTGTCATTTTCCCTACCCTTTTTGTCTCCATTTTAAACAAAGCAGGATCATCAGAAATAATACACAGATCCCCAAGTTTATTAAAAATCTATTTCAGTCCACTCTAGAGTATGTCATTAAATAATTGTGTCATCTTAGAAAAGTTACTTGTATTTTAAAGATAGCAATTTCACTCTTTTTTTGTTGTTACTGTTTTTTAACTTGGCTTTAAAAACAACAACAACAACAAATCAACAGTGGAAACGTGTAAATAGGTGGTAAACTGCCATAATGATTATTCAGCTACTCATTCCACCCCACAGCT
Source organism: Penelope pileata (assembly GCA_013396635.1). Lineage (NCBI taxonomy): Eukaryota > Metazoa > Chordata > Aves > Galliformes > Cracidae > Penelope > Penelope pileata. The sequence goes on from WBMW01000984.1 coordinate 566,024, forward strand.
AAATGTAAGTAATGAACTGGAAAAGGGCAAAGTAGTGGAATGAAGCCTGCTCAAATACAGGACTGACCAGAATTAACTCTTACCTTCGGGAATCACCATGGTCTATTAAATTACCATCTACCACCTCAAACATGAAAAAGAAGGTATTATTACTTCCTTATATACAGGCTTGTAACTCTTGATGTCCATTTTCATATGCCTTCCAAGCAAAGTGAAAATAAATGCTAAGTCCCATACATAAAAAAAAGAGCTAGAAAGCACGTTTTACTGCTCCAGAAACAGTCATTTGTTTTGTTGATTACTGAATGACAGTAATAAGCTATGAGATTTTTCAGTTTTACAGAACTTGAAAAGCTGTCATTGGGAGGGTGAGAATATAAAAACTTGTGCAAAAATGAGATCAATAGGTCTTGGTTTGTACAAACACCAAGGACAGTTTCAAAAGTGTTCTTCACTATACCCAGGTGAATAGATGATATCACTGAAAAAAGGAAGAGGCATGAGTACAAATATTTGTTTTCCCTGAGAACTGAGAAATGTTCACACAACTGCAGTAGGGAAGCTCATCAGACTGAGAGGTAAATAAAAGATGTTCCAGATTTAAGGGTTAATGCAAGAATACTCTCTCTAAAAATTTAAAATCTGCCATAATTATAGGTATGCAAAACCACAATAATCACCACAGAAAAATGCTAGAATAATGAAAATGGGGAAAAGAATCTAGTTAAGTATTTTCAGAAGGTGTCAAAAAACATGAGGTTCCAAATTGTGAATCTGTCAAGACCTGTGAGAATTTACAGTGTGCAATACCGTTACTTGGTTTCAAATAAATACATCTCAAGTTTCCTGCTGCAGCTAAAGACAGAAGGCAAAGAGGGAAAAATCGTCTATAAATGGGATAGGGGGGGAAAAGAAAAAAAAAGAAGCTGTATGTCTGCTTTTCTATGCAAAAAATCAAGAAAATCAGATGTGGCCTTATGGACTGCAAAGGAGATACATGATTGCAAAACTGAATACTCCGATCAGATCTTACATTTACAAAAATTCACTTTGCACATCTGTTTATGCCAGCACTGGGCCTGAACTACTGTGTGCTCTGAAAGTCCTGCCCTCACGCCTCAACTTGGTTTTCAGCTGAACTTCCACATTTCTCACATCTCACATATGGATTTCATATGGATTTACATCTTCAGCTTGACTCCCATGTGAAGCCTTTGAAATCTAATATTGACTGAAATCACATCAGTCTTACCTTCAGTAGAGGCATTAACAGGGACTCTTTTCCACCTATTTTTATTAAGCATACAGGGACTTCATATCACTGAGAGAGATGGATCTCAGAAAAACTTGACTGAAGTGGGCCAAAGGATTCAAAAGTTTTTAGAAAGGACAGACAGACAGTCAGACAGAACAGACAGAGTGACTGGATGGTATTAATTCCTCAGGAAAACACAGTGTAAAAGAAGTGATAAGGCTGGAAACTAGGAACAGCATGAAAGAAGAAAATTAAAAGTAATGGTTCTATAATTTTTACGACGGCATTCTCACATGCAAAGGTTGGAACTTTTCCAGTTACATTCTACCAAAAGAGTACAGAATTCTCATACAAAATTAAAGCAGTAGCAGTCTTCAAAACCTATCGTTATTGAAATAGCCGTGCAATAAACATAGAAAGACCATTCAGAACATTAAAATCCTGATTTTTTAAAGGACTGGTTGGTGATAATGTTATTTGTATTTTAAAACTAAGTTCATCACATTTTAGAAGCAATATATATATTTAACAAGGATATTTCAACTGTATTTTTATTGTGTCATGCGAACATCTTGTGTCTTTTTTTAAAGTACAATGAAACATTACAGCTAGTTCAGCCAAGTTTTAGCTAAAAAACGTTTCATTTTATACTAGTAATTTCTAGGAGAAATTGTTTCACATTTAGACATTGGTATTTCAAAAGGCATGCCACGGCTGGGTGTGGACAGACCCCTGGGTAAGAGCATACAAAATAATGTATCAGTGTTTGACAATTAGTGCAGTTACAGTTTCTTGCACAGTGATCACTGATCCCTATTACACTAGTTTTAACTTTAATAAATGTTAAAAATTCACCAACTGATAACATTCTCATCTACTACATTTTTGACTACATTCTCTAAAACAGAACCGTGAACCATTTTTAGAAACCACAGTGGGAAACTTCTTTGAGAGTTTTCTTGATGTATTCATTATTCATAAATAGTACTTTCCCATCCCTCCACTTCCTCTCTGGTTGATTAAAATGATGGGGGGTTTAGATGCAATGGTGCCAAGAAGCATGTGAAAGTGCAGAGTGCATGACTGGGAAATAATGCAGTCAAGTATCTTCTGAGAAGCACTTACAATACAGATACACCTCTGCAAGCAATATGCATGTGGAGATAATTAGTTGCTTCGTAACTGTGCTGAAAGCCTGTAACAACATATACCCTCTTTTACTTATTCATGAGACTTCAGAAATCAGGTAACACATGATTTTCTTTAAGAACTTAATTTTATGTGAGCGTTTTCAAGTTGTATTTTTTTCTTACCTGTAGCAGAGCTGCAAACAAATATACTGCTATAAAGATCGGAGTTAAGGAAGTATGGCCGCTTTTCATTAAATGGATAGTGTACAAGAAAATTAGATGGCCAGGAATCACCAAAAGAAGCAGAACTTGGGCTGATTTGTTATTTACTCCTGTAATAAAAGAAATCAAAAATTCAGATAAGCTCTTCAATGACTATATCATATTTGTACTAATTTTAATATAGAAAGATGTTTTTGAATTCCACAGCACTGGTTATTGTGGAACAGCAGGTCTTATTTTCCACTAAAACAACCCTTGAGGTTTTCCAAAGAATCAGAAAAGTCATCCCTAGTGTCTGCCAGCAAAGTTAAGCAGGGCTTTCCCAGAAGTGCAAACTGTGCTTTCAATCAGTGCATTTCATACATCCATTTGTGTTCTGTACTTCAGTAATACCATCTAGCTTTCTGGAGCTCCAATGACCTCCTAGAGCCTTCCTAGGAAAAAGGATGTTTTGGACACCATATTCAAGCCATCCTCAAAAACATCTCATATTTCTAAAAAGTAATCCCACACTATTTTCACATCTGTCCCAATGCATTTCATAATATGAAAGTGTAACATGCAATTTAAATTTCAAATTTCACTACATCATGAGGAAAGGGGGAAGTACAGGAAAGAAGCAGTGAATAAAGAATCTAGAAAGAAAATGGCAAATGGGGAATGGAAAGCAGGGACTAGGCTTAGTAATTATGTTAGATAGAAAGTTTGGTGCTAACAAGAGACTGGAGTTAAATGACAAAGGTTAGGAGCAGGGAAACAAGGAAGGATAAAGACTGAAATCCTTCTAAGTGGGTATCATCAGTGCCCTTGCCTGATCTGTCCCTGTCTTTGCTGCCTGACACCTTTCTGCCTGTTACCCTCTATACATCTCCTCCTGCAGGCTGCTGCTTCTGATTTTCACCTGTAAATAGCTGCAGGCAAAGGAAACTGTCAGACCTCTGCTGCCTTTGAATTACTTATAAATTGAGTCTCTCACTGGGGGAACAGCCATAGCAGGAAGAAAAGAGGAAACATGAGACATTAGTTTTAACAATAAAGTGACTAAAACATACCTGTACCATAATAAGTTCTGCATGGATAATAGCAACCCTTGGCTTCTTCCGGCAGCTCTCCGGGAATGCTATGCAAATGGAGGTAGGTAGAAATTCTGCTAGCTTGAATAGCTACTAGATTACCACCAATGCCTGAAATACAAAACAGAACAAGTGGTACATTTTCGCCTTTTTTTTCCTTCTGGTAAGCAGTATTTTTAAAAATCCTCCAACTTCTTCTTTGTTTACCACAGTCCCCTACACACAGAAGTCAAAAAGAGAAACATCTTTAAAATGTACATGTTACAGACGGGCTACCAATCTCTAACCTTGTCAGACCTGGGCTACAATTTGTTGCGTTACTGAATATTTGGAATATCCAAATTGGAAATTTGCAGAGTGTGTAATGAGTTTTAATTTGCGGTAAATGCAAAAAAAATCCTCCAAAATGTTCCACCTGATACTTTCTCATAGGTGAAGCTCCCTTTTAAGTCTCCTTGTTATTTGGCAATCCCTCTTGGAACAACAGAAGTACTATACAGCCATGCCACTGCTGGATTCATTTCCTAGGTCGGTACTGCTGGCAAATATAAATAACACAGAGCTGATGCACTCACCACCACAAGTAAAAATGCAGACTTCACACACACAGGGATGGATAGGACTTCCAAGAGATAATCCATCCATTCCCCTTTGTTGCAGAGCAGTATTTAACCATCATCTTTTGCTATTCACAATTAAGTTTGAAAGGACAAGCATCTGAGTAACTGTTTTTTTAAAAAGAACAGCAGTGATGGAGATTCTATCTTCTCTGAGACGGCTGTTGATATGCTTGCCATTAGAAAAAAAAGACATATAGACATATGAAACAATTTTTATTTCAATGAATTGAGAATTAAACCAACTTGCTATATCTACATTACAGAATGGAGTGGAACTAGCATAAAACTCTCTAATTGCTATTATACTTTAAAGTTGCCTGCTTGTATATCAAACACTTGCCTTTTCTGTCCCAGATGCTATCTAATAGCTCAGAGAAGATATGATCAGGCAGAAGTCATGCAAATCTTGTCCCTGGTTAGGCAGGAGAAAGCCTGTGGTTATTGTAGCTGAACTAATTTGTTTATCTGATGCTTAGGGCTCTGGTCACAGAGCACGTCTGTCATCACTAGAAGAACCTATAATCTGCCTTTGGGTACTATGGAGTGCTTTGGATAAAGATCTAATACTAAGAACTTAAAGAAAATTTTCTGCCTCACTGCAGCTTAAACACAATTTTTGGCAGATCCTAACAAAGGAGGACAACTTTAAAGCAAAAAGCTTCAAATAAAAATCATGAAATAAGGAATTAGAAAAAAGTAATGGAGTTGGCAGAAAGGACTGTAAATGAAATATCCCTGCCTCTTCCCAGCCAGGAGGTATAGGGACAAAATGTGAGCTATGAAAACGTTGAGTCAGTCTTTGCAAAGAAAATTAAAATAATGGTAGATTTTTTGCAGCAAATGACAGGAACAGAAGTAAAATAAGGGACTTATATAAACTATAAAGGGGATTTAAACAAGATGAAAAACAATCTAAGTAGGGTCCAGAGTCTATCTTTTGAATAAGAACAGTAATTTTGCTACTTCTGACTAATGAGGTAAGGAAAGGAAGACAGAAGTTAAATGAAGGATCAATGCACTGCATTTGGATGGGGATCAGATAATTTCCGTGACTAAACTACAAAAAAGCTGTTATGTAAAACTGCATTTTAATAAAGCTACAAAGCTGGGGATGGTGCCATATGACTAGAAAATATGAAACAGTTTCTGCTTTAAAAAGAGGGGATAAAAGCAATCTGGGTAATTGCAGGCAGGCTAGCAACTGCAATAACTGATATATTCAAAACAATATTAAAAGATAAAATTAGTTAGCTCTTCTCTCACTATCCTTCTTTTAAAGCATTACAAGAAGAAATAAAAGATAAAAGTAAATAGGGCTATCTTTCAAGGTATGTTTTGAGGCTTGTAGCAATGAAGCCATAAACGATGTTGGCACAAAAACCAGATTTCAAGTACTTCCTAGGATGTATGCAATTTCCTCTTGTGACTGATAATCATCTGCTGTAGCAAATTCAGACAAACAAAAAAATGATAGATTATCAGGACATGTTTCCCTCATTAGCAACAGGAGAAACTGAGAGAAAACAATTAAGAAAAATGGAAATTTGCCCATTTGAAATGGTAATAAATCTGGCTTGGCAACAGAAACATAGACTAGTCTAGGAAAGAAAGTATGAGGTTGGTTGTCAAACCTTTGATGGATAGCTATTCATCCAAAATATTTTTACTTTTATAACCCTAATTTACTGGAAGCAAGTCCTAAACCTTACTGTGTATGTAGACAACAAGAAAAATAATACAAAAGTAGTAACAGTGATTCTAAACCAAACTGGTCAGCCATGGGACACCGGAGGTGATACTGCTCTGGGGAGGAAGCTGACACACTGACTGAAACAGCCAGTGTGGAGTATGATTTCAAGACAGGTAACATGCTCTTTTCTATTTTACTTATAGAAAAGTTGAACATATACAACCTCTTTTAGCTAACGGGAAACACAATATTCATTTATTGAGCAGAATTATTTCAAACTGCTGTTGGTCAGAGCCTCAGTAATCTAACATCAGTGTTATATTTTTAAACTCAGAGAACCTCATAGGATATACCACTGATATTTCTTGAATAGCATGATGTACTTTATGCAGATGCAGTGACATGCAAAAAGCTTTCAGAACCCATACATCCTGCTCAGTCTCAGCCTGCTAAGATGATGGCTTTCCTTCTGTCCACCCATTCTTCCTTCTAGCTATTTTTGAACCTCTGGACTAATTTCAACCACATCTGACACAAGGATTCCTATAGATACTAATGCCCTCAAGTACAGAGGCTAACAAAAATGAAACTGTGGCTAATCATAGAATCATAGAATGGTTCAGGTTGGACGGGACCTTAGAGATCATCTTGTTCCAACCCCCTGCTATGGGCAAGGACACCTCCCACCAGACCAGGTTGCCCAAAGCCCCATCCAGCCTGGCCTGGAACACTTCCAGGGAGGGGGCATCCACAGCTTCTCTGGGCAACCTGTTCCAGTGTCTCACCACCTTCACAGTGAAGAATTTCTTCCTTATATCTAGTCTAAATCTACTCTCTTTCAGATTATAGCCTAGTTTTATTTTTTATTTATTTATTTTTAATAACCTAGTTTCAGTTTACAGTCCTAGGTAAACAAAGATTCAAACCCATGCCCTTAGTGAGTCAAAAGTAGTAATATGCATTCTCAGCACAGGCATGCCAGCTGCCCAGTCAGCACATAGCTTGGAGCCAGGCACGATGCCTCTTGCTCAGCCAACAGTTAAGTGACACAGAAGAGGAATCATGATGTCAAAAGCGAAGGGAGAATGGAGAGAATGTTGGGAGGAACAGGTACTGCAGGGGCACAAGGTCACAGAGCACTGTGGATAGAAAAGTGCTCTAAAAAACACAGGATATAAAGCAGCACAGAATCGGGTTTCATTATTCTGCGGGTCAAAGAATGACTTGAATAAAGCTGTGCTTGCATTAAACGAATCACTTCACTATGTACAGAGCTGCTCAGTTTGTTTTCCTTCAACAGCAGTTACTGTGCGCGTGAAATTATCTCAGCAATATCCGATTAATCAGATCTGCACAAGAAGCAGAAGAGAGATAAAACTGTGTAGGTTGACAAGATGTCAATACACAGAATTGAGAGTTTCTGAGCATCTTCTGAATGCATAAAATGGTCATGTACACAGCAGCTGCTCACGTTATGAAAATCTCTGCAGACATACATATAGACTGTTTGCATGAATATTTAATTGAGAAAATTTGTTTCCTGGAAAACAATATTGTAGTCATCATAGCACATAATTCATAACAAAGACTAACTTTGTTAGCTTCTTTCCATTCTCACGAGAACTATATCACAGATGAAAATAATTGCTTTCAGAAGTAAAATCCTGCAACTGTTACTGCATTCCTCTCAGGGTAGCTGGTGTGCTTAGCTGGAATGTGAGAGTGCTGCTTTGCCAATAAGAAAACGAGACATGGTCTGCTATAGTGTGAAGGATGTCACGCTGACTTACAACATTAAAAGAAAATTGAAGACTTCATCATTTTATCAAGTCAGTCAAGGGCTAAGCAAGAATAAATACTTCTGAAATTTTTTCACAGTTCTTTATTTTTTGCATAGCAAGCACACAAAACCATATTTAAAGTAGAGCCAAAACCACATCATGTATTTATGAACATGCCTACAGGCATGATTCTACCAATCATTATCTGGAAAAAGGACTTTTTTTCTAGTAATAGAAGTATCCATGCTATTCTGAAAACCACATTAGAAGTATTTTATATGAATGCATCTTAAAGAATATTTCAAAGCAGATCTGTGTCTCATTACCCTCATTAACATTTTACAGGTGAAAAAAAGAGAAGTTGAAGGAAGCAGGATGGGTGCTGCTACTGCAAACTAATCTCAGATCCTCTGATGTTCTAGGTAACACACCAGGCTATAGCTTTTTTTTACATACCTTAGACATCACACTTTGGGTAGCACTTCCAAGGGAAAACTGGGAAGAGCAGCTGATACACCAGAGGGCTGTGCTGCCATTCAGAGGGGCCTGGACAGGCTGAAGAACGGGGCTGAAAGGAAGTTCAACATGGGAAAGTGCAAAGTCCTGCATCTACGGATGAGCAACTCCCATGAAGAAGCTGGGAATCAACCATCTGGAAAGCAGCTGTGCAGTGAAGGACCCTGGAGGTCCTGAAGGACGCGAAGTAGACCACGACCCAGCAATACACCTTCATGGCAAAGGCAGACAGTGGCATTCTGGCCTGCACTAGGGACAGCATCAGCAACAGGTGGAGGCAAGTCATGCTTCCCCTTTACTCAGCACTGGCAAGTGCTGTTCCCAAGCTTCCACAATGTAGCTTGTGCAAAAAATCAAGGACAAAAAACAAATAATAGCCACACAAGGGGAGAATTAGGCCAACACAATTCCCAATTTGACTTTCCTTGTAAAACCACCAAGAGGAAAGCAAGAAGAGTCTCACTTTTGTGTGTTCCTGTGCACAATTCACAGTTCAAAACAGTTGGGCCAATTAAGTCTTTTGAGTTCAATGACAATCTGTTTTTGATGCTATTTGATTACAAAATTAAATGGAAAGGAAGGAAAAGACTCTTGCTTACAACAGTGACCAAAAACTCTAAGCTTTTGAATAACAGTGTTATCATTCGAGAAATTTAGGCTGATTTTTTGCCCTGACCTATCACTACCTTTAAAATACATGTTTTATAACAAGTAACTTTTCATGTTTTTTTTTTCCCATTCAAATTTCTTCTATCTTCCTTTGCACTTTACGTAGCATTTAGTTTAATACCTAAAAACTGGGGAAAAGCCAGAAATTTTCCTACAGGGCCACTTTTATGAGAAGTCTATACAGACAACCTCATACATGCAAACCATTACATTTTAAAACTGAATGGTATATGCTTGATTTGGCTCATGAATCATTTATTTCTTATGCATAATTTTAAAAGCATTACTTGACTGTCAAAAAATGAAAATATTCTGGAAATAATTGTGGTATGAAAACTAATGATTACTGAAATCTTGTTAAAAATTTATGATACTTAAAAGAAAGAACTTACATCTACAACAGCACAGATTATGCAGATTTGCATGTACAGACTGGCAGCTAAAAAGTAGCAGAACTGTCCCCCAGCAATGAATCAGTATTAAATACTCAGAATCAAAACCCTTCTCCTTTTTCAGGCCAAAATAAAGACTGAGTTGTTAAGTTCTCATTCAGCCTTCCAAGACTACTGCATGCTTTCCAATTTAAGATGAAGAACAATGAATGTGCTGCCCAGCCAAATTGCTCTAATACCATAAAGGTAGACTAATGTCTTCCTTTGTAATTTGCAGAGGAACATCTCAGAAACTCAACAAAGACAACGATTGTCTTCTCATCAAAGCATTTCTCTGTTGTATGAAAGCTGAGAGTACAACCATCTTATAACAAACCAAAATACACAAAGGTACGAGAAAATACATTTTATTTTTTGAGGGGGAATGATTTCTGAGCATTTTCTTGCCATGTTCTCCAAGGGAAACAATTTACAGCAAAACATCTCTGAAAAACCTGAACGTCTGTCACACAATTTATCCTGCCAATAGAATAATAATAAAAAAAAAAGCATGGTTTGGGGAATATATTACATAAGCTTAACTTTCATCTCCCAGGTAACAGACACTCAGTAAGTTTTGTGTTAAATTTTCTCATAAATGTTTTTTATATTCCTTGATCTACACTTCTTTCCTCCACATTTCAAATACTCTTATAATACGTACAACCAAAGAGCAGGAAATATTACAACAGATTTGTGTAATCCTAAAGGGCCTTGTTTCAAGATATTTGTAAATGCAAGTTTTTCTATAGGAAGCCTACAAAGTGTTTCTGATTTTCAGGCGTTTTCAGAACTAATTTGCAGAACCTCCGTGCTATAAAATGCATAAAAATGGGGTAAGATCTACTGAAATGCTGGTTATTACGCAGTAACTCACACCATGTTTTGTTTAAGCATACAAGGAGTATGACAAGGAAAGAGGCTCTATCTAGTAACTGCAGCTTAGTTCATTTCTTCTGATTATTCTGTAGCATGTAATTGTTTAAAGCATTATCTTTTTTTTCTGCACAAAGGGAACTCAGCCACTTGCAAATTGCAATTCCTGAGCCAAATTCAACATACTGCGATGCTGTAAGAAGATTTGCACATTTTAACAATGTCATCCACTGGAAAAAACAAAGATCAACTTTCAATATCTAGGCTGAAGCACAGCCATGCTGGGGCATAGTTATTTTCTTCATAGCTTCAATACATCAAACACACATCTAAACCTCGACTAGATTGTAAGTACCACAAGGACTAAAACCACAAAATGATTTATTTATTTTTAGAAACCAGAGTTAACGATTTAACCCAACCAACCATAGAATTAAAAATAATTATTCATCTCAAGAAATGTGTTTAACAAGGGAAAAATGGAAAACTGGTTGTAAAATACTTCTGCCCACCAGCAGTAAAGTTGACTATAAATGTCTGTCTGCTTAAGAACTATTTTAATATTCCTGGCAAATATTTGCAGTTATTGTTAATAGGGGTAGGAGCCTTTGAGGCTGCTCAAATTCCAGACCAATATTTCTTAAACCAAAAGATATATGGCTCCAAACCATAACATATGTGATGAAAGTGACTTGTCCCACATCTAAGAATATGCAAACCACTTAGATAGGATCAGGTTGAAAGTTATTTTAATGGCACACACAAGAAGCCTAACACCTGATGACTTCGCAGTGGACACTGTCCAGAATTTCAAGATATCCAACAATTGGCACTGAAAACACCAGTGACAGCTTGAGAACATCAACAAATTTACACTGTCCTCAAATTTTGGCTGGCCACAATCCCAATAGGTTATAATACTTCTTTCAGGTCTCTCCGGGTCATAGGAGCAACAATCTTTATAGCAGAAGAAACAAAAAGTGCATCTGAAAAACATTTTGAGGGCAAAAACCTACAGCAATTTTCACTGCTTGTGCTTATGACAAGAAGTCCAAGGTCAGGAAAGTAATGGTAGAGAAAGCTTTCTGCAACAGTAACAATTAAAAAGCCATCTGTTAAGTGGCCTAGCATTCCTTTTAGGTTAGTAGATGAGCGTCAACAGATGTGCTTTCTTAACTGAAAGATTTCCTAAATTCTGGTTTGCTACACGATACTGACCAGCAATATCAAAAGGTGCCAGTAGAATTATGAAACCCAGGAAAGTCTAATCTAAGAGCAACTGAAAAAAATCACTTACCTACGATTTCCATTTTCAGGAGGTGTACCATAAAACAGGCACACTCTGCATCCTCTGTACAGACCATACTTGATACTTTCCATTAGAAACGCTTCTACCTTTCAAATTCTGAGGATTGAGGGGGTTTAGCACACACATATACAACACTTACACACTGCTACCCTCTGCTCATTTCGGGATGAGGGGAAACCAAAATTCCTTAGTGCTTCTGTTGTTGCCTGGTGGCACTGCAAAACCAGCATTGCTATTGCTGATTACAGGTCACAGGCCTTGCTCTAACTTCATGTTATGCTAACAGTGAAAGGCTCTAGTCTGAGTCTATTATTAGGCTTGTTGTCAGCTTTTTATGGGCTCCAAAATGGAGCTTGATGTGAGGTTTCTCTTGTTACAGCCCAGAGTTTAAGACGGGGATAATAGCCAAGGACCTCAAATACATGGACACAAGACTGTAAACAACTCACTGATGGTCCATTAGTAGTTACTGAAGGTGTTTAAACCTTGAGAGCTGGGAAAAGACAGCTTTATGCATAACAAGAAAAGATGCAGCTAAGCATGAAAAGCCCAAATGAGCAACAGGGCAAGGTACCTCTTTCATCTCGGAAAATAACATTCTCAGGCATTGTCCGGGGGGACTGATGCCAAAGGCTGAGCAGCCTAGAAATCCAAGACTTCTGTAAAAACTCAGCATTTAGAACAGGGGTGGTGCAACCATCGCAGGAATCAACAGACAACCACTGTGGGACTGCCACAGCGACAAGCCTACTGCAATAGTCCCAGCTTTCCCTCTCCACTTGCTTAATTCTTTAGGGATCTTTTGACCTGCCAGCTAATCATCCAGGGCTATGTATAGCATTTGGCTGGTTCATTTTCTCTAAAGACAGTTCAAAAGAATGTATGCACAGTGCCCTAATTCTGGTCATAAACTTATGAAAGAAAGTAAGCAAGAAAATGGTACATTTAACTTCTTCTCTAGAGGTATGTTTATAGTAAGCTACCATTCCTAGCAATTAAAATGATTTACTGAAGTCCAATCATTAGCTAAAAATTTTAAAAAGGTGAAATATAAACACGCAGGCAATTCAGGTTTCACAGCCAATTTCTGTGAAAGAAAACAACCTTGAACAGGATGCACAGTTCCACTTACAAGAGCTGTCCGTAACCGCTACAGGGTAAAAGACCATTATCACTTCAACATCTGGTAGGAGCACGAAGCCTTGAGAAAGGCCTGTATCCATGAGACCCTTATCCACTGTAGGTGGCAAGACTAGAACAAGCAAGTCTACAGAGGAAATTCAGAACTATGCTGGCACAGTGCTGGAACCCAGACAGAAGCCTACTGGAAAGCAGTACAAAACAATCCCCAGACAGTTGTTTGCATTTGTAATCGAGGGACGTCATCTAGGAAAGCAGGACCACTCGTAAGAGGTTTGGGTGCATCTGCCTAAAAAGAAAACAGGATCCTCTTCTCTCAGGAAGCAAATCTAAGGAGCTACCGAAGAAGACTATTACGAGAAAACTTTCAGATGTAAAGCAGTAAAAGTTGAAGATCAACATAGTCACTCTGCTGTTTATAGGTATCTGGAAATCAAAATGGAAACATACAAAAAGTAGATGAAAGTACTTGTAATTTTAAATGAATATTAAGGACAAGGCACAGCCAAGGAAGTATAAAAACTGAAGAGCAAAAATGAATTTACAGCCAGCAAGGAACATAAGTAACAACACTGAAATGTTTCATGTTTAAAGCAAGAAAAAGGGAAATACAAGATCTTAATGGGAAGGAAGAACAAGCAACACGCTTTATGGAAGACTGAAATACTTGGCTCCTTTTGTATCCTGTCTCTGTAAAAAATGGTGACGCCTGATCACAAACTTGCACATATTAAGTCTGTAGGGCCTGAGGATAAATTAAATTTAGAGCTGGAAAGCTAGATGAACAATCCATGAATTATCAGTGATCATTTTTGCAAACTGATTATGTTAGAGGTTGGAGAATACCAGAGGGCTGTAATAGGAAAAACGAAAAACACATCTATAAAAAGGACAAAAAAGAATGGTCTGGGGAATCTGTATGTCAGTGACATTTATATTCCTCGACAAGTATTAGAACAAATTATTTAATAGACAGCTTGTTAACATCTAGAAGACATAAAAGTGGTAAAACAAGAGCTAACATGGATTTGCCAGGCACATGCTTCCATCAAAGTAACACGATTTCCTCCATTAACGGAACAGCTTGCCTAATGGGCGCACCAACAGATCTACTAGCTCCTGACTGCAATAAAGCTTAGCAAGATGTTTTGATGCTATCCCATGCCACATTTCTATTAGCAACCTCTGGAAATTAATTATATCAGGGGCAATGTGTTTCAAAACTGTAACTCAGCATTAATATTAACATTCTATTATCAAAGCTGATGAGGAAAATTAGTGGTTATAATTTGATAGCCTTGAAAACAGAATAGAATACACCCTTACAGAATTTGCAAAGGCCAAGTTAAGATAAGTCAAAGCACTTTGTAAGCCAACATCAGAAGCTGGAATCATCTCGGTAACTGGAGAAATGGTTTAAAAATCAGCGATGCATAAAAGTGCAAAATAGTGTACAAAATCAAAATGGAGGAACAGAAGGAGAAAAGAACAGCTAGGCAGCAATACAGTGGGAACATATCTGGTGATTATAATCATTTCAAGCTAAAAACGTATCAATCATGTGATGTTGTAGCAAAAAAAACCCTTAAAAATATGCATTTTCGTACTACATTCAGACTACATTCTAATAAGATATTAACTGTTTATATAAAATTTGCTTTGTTGTTATCCTTAGATGTTAGCACACTAAATTTATGCACTAAATTATCATGAATACATTCTTACATGTGGAAAGTGCATAACAAGCATGGGAACAAATACACATCCTTCTTGAGAAATCTATTTATTTCCCTGTAGCATCCTGTTAGTTCATTCCAAGTAAATATTAAATTACTATTTTGAAAATTTGCCCCTGGATGTTCAAAAGAAAAGCCTTTGAAATAAAATTTTATTTATGTTTTCCTCAATCATATCAGTTTCAATATAATATTTGGTCATATAATATCTGAACATACCTCTTCTTCCATTTTCATGGTTTCTTAAAGCATACTTTAGGCTTCTACTTGTCGCATTCTCTATCATGACTTAAACTTGCCTCAGTAAATAGTATAAAGAAGTTCTCCTTAGGTGTCCAAATAAACATCAAAATCAAAACTTGAAATTAATATAGCAGATCCTAATTTGCATAACAGACATCTACTGTAATAGACTTTTATCAACCCAAGGTGTATCAACTGATATATAATAGCATATAATCCTGCCGTAGTCTTACCATTAATTACTGGGGTATAAACAACAATTCCAACCAAGTTTGGATCAGATACAGTTGTGTCCAGAATAAGGCCACCAATACTGAAAGACAAAGTACTATATTTAGAATAAGGCAGCTACATTCATCATTATTTCAAAACATTTCTAGTAACCTCAGTCTTGTAACACCTTCAAGTCACAATTTTCTTCTTGATTAATCTTTTTTCCCTCTATCAACTTGTTTTCTACTACTGACTAATATTGCTACAGTAACTGATTTAGATGTTAAAATCAAAGGTGGGACTAGATGAC
The DNA here is from genome assembly GCA_013396635.1 of Penelope pileata. Taxonomy (NCBI): domain Eukaryota; kingdom Metazoa; phylum Chordata; class Aves; order Galliformes; family Cracidae; genus Penelope; species Penelope pileata. Next base: position 581,238 of record WBMW01000984.1, read on the forward strand.
CTAAAAGGTCTTTTCCAACCTTAATGATTCTATGACTGCTTGCATAACAAAGACAATAGAATTTCAGTCAATCACCCAACTTTTAAGATTCATAGCTTTCATGTGACTAAATCACCAGTTTTGATAGGAAGCTGCAGGAGACGAACAGTTTGCCATTTCCTCCATTTGATATGGCACACTTTCACTTGGTCATTTCTGCAGGGTACTGCTAGCTTCCCCACTCACTCCCAACTATGACTTAACTATGTAACTTCCTAATTTTTGGAAGATTAAAGCTTATTCTGGCTCATTCCTGAGGCTCCTTAAGCATTCTTTCAAGCAGTCAGGTGTTAAGTAAGATACACAGAGACACAGACAAAGGGTATTAAGACAAACCACAACACACAGACGTACCTGCTTATAACCATGGCAGTTATAACAGGTTCCCATCCTGAATGGAGAACAGTTCTGGTAGCTGGGTGTTTGGCAGCTATGACAATCCCCATAGGAGTCAGAGCCAAAAAAAAGGCACCAACCAAAGGAGATACATAGTAATATGTCTCTAAAAAAAAAAAAAAGAAACTGTTTTGCTTTCCAAAGTATAAATCATATTCTCCATCATGTAATTGAGGAATTTTAATAGTCTTTATCACTACTGTACCTAAATTTTCAACTACTGCACCAAACAACACAACATAACATCCACCATATGTGATCACCTTCTCCCATCCCATCAAGGACAGAACTATCTGTGCAGAGCAGTAATTTTTAAAGAATATTTTTATATGGTGCTTAATGATAAAAAAAGTCAATAAAGATATGGAATATAAAACATTATCTAGTTACATGTCAACTAAAAAAAAGGAACTGAACATACTGAAAACGTATTTTGTTTATATACAAATTCACAGCATATGTAAAGCTCCTTCTTTCCAAAGCACAGATAACATGCTAATCTTCCCAGACAGACACAGCATAACTAAAATGATGCAAGCACAAGGTGCAATACTAAAACATTTATACAGTAGTACAGTTGCTTTATAACCTGTTCACAAGTCTGGAAATTCACAGTCACAGTTCTGCTGCCTGCACCTATCTGTCAGAGCTGCATTGTATTTATAGGAACACAAGTGCAAATATCAGTAAGAGAAAACCAGCATAAAACAGAACTAATAATGTAAAGGGCTGCCTCCACAGAAAGAACAGCATTTTTTTCAGGTTAGTTCAGTCCTATAGCCCAATCCACTCAGAAGGTATCACAGTGATCCAGGACTTGCTAATTCAACAGTGAGGTAAGCAATGGAAAATTTATCTTAACGGCAAATATACACACAACTCATAAAAACACCTCACTTTGGCATATATTATTTTTATGAGAAATGTGGCAGCATATTTGATATTAAACACATTCTGTCTAAACTTTCAGAATTTGGACAACTCAATGCAAAACATACTTTAAATTAACCAGTTGAAGTAGTTCATGTAGAACACATAAACACTTCAACAAAAAAAAATACTTAGCATATATAAAAACGTTCCCACCCAAGCATTATGGCTTATTACAAAGTCTGCAAATTCAGGCAATTACTACTTTGTCGTTATCTTGGTGGAGGGAGGGAGAACAGCTAAAATTACTCCTAGAAGAATCACTGCAGTATTTTTAGAAGTTACTGTCCTTCCGCACTGACTGGTAACAACCTCTGCAGCACAGCTGGCACAAGAGACTAAGATTCCTATCACTCTGTGAGCTAAAAGCAGAAAGCTATCAGAATGAGAAAGAGACAAAGCCCAAAAGAGAAGTAATTTTCTCCCTTCCTTTCCTATCTATTCTACAATACGTTATCTCCTCCCTTTGAGGTGCCTTTTTCAGTCTTTTCTCCTCTTTCTATGAACAAAAAGAGATGGGCCTAACGTAAAAAAGTCTGACTCAAAAGAGTACACACACGATAGTTTTATCAAACTTCATAAAAAAGAAAAAAAAACAAAAAACTACTGATAGAAAGTTCTTAAACTTTGTCACGTGGACCACTGCTTACTGCCCAGGTAAATGCATTCTTCCCTCCACTTGCCATGAAGAAAGATCCCAGAGTATACTACAGTTGGTCACATGGAAAGGCATCATTCATTTTCTATCTTTGTACTTAAAAACTAGAGACTTCCCTCTTTTTGCTCTCTTATTTTTTCCTTTTAAGACACATTACATTGGTACTTGTTCTCTCTCCCTCTATGTCTGTTCTTACATGTTTCCAAGTTGAGGCATTCACCTCACCTGGAGCACTGTGTCCAGTTCTGGGGCCCCCAACACAAGNATACCAGACTCCCAAAAACTGACTTAACAGTCAGAATGAGAGAATAGTTCTAACATAGCTTATTTAGTTAAGTATAAAAGGGCACAAAATAATGAAATTCTATCCATATCATGAAGTTCCAAGCCCTTGTCACATTTTTGAAGAGGCTGCCAATTTTATTAGAAGGCAAAGCCTGCTGGTCACCAAGGGTCCTCTGTTGCAAAACACACAAACAAACAAACATTTACCAGCAAAATAGAGATGGAATGTTGAGCCTTATCCTAATTATTCACCAGTTTTTGAAAGCCTCTCACTCGTACATCAACAGTTAGTCCACTGTACCTTCATTACAGGATTTTTGCCAGCATAGGAAAGGAAATTAAAGTTCAAAAAAGTACGGCATTTTGCTACAATTTCTTTTTAAATCCCATTAACAACTTAAAGAACTTGTTAAAACACGTTTGTGAGAAAAGGGACAGTATTTAACTATCAGCATCAGTCTCCAAGCCTGGAGAACTAGACCAAGAATCTAATCCAGGAATTACAAAAAACACTAAAAACAAACATTCTTCTAGTCAAATACATTGTGTAATTCTTCTCTTATGGAGAAGAAAAAAGCACAGAGATAAAACAGAAACCAGTCCAGTACATGAACAACGAATACTAACTAAGAGCTATTTAATAAGTAGCTTCTAAATAAATTATGTAAATTACAAAATGTATGCACAAATGTATCATCCTGCCATATAAATGTTTTGTAAGATGTTAAAAAAAAGGAAAAAAGTAAGAAGACAGTCTTACCACTGTATAATGATTCATGAACTATAACCAAAATAAATACAATTTATATATGCAGTGCAACAGGACTGTACTATTCCAGAAATCAACAAGCAGCCAGAAGCAATGGCAGCTTTACAAGTCTTAGAACACACAATTAACTCATGGATGATTTTCAACCCTTTCACTAGGTGAACTCAACGTGTTTTAAATTAATTAACGGCAGCTAGATGAAAAAAGAAATATGCATCCATAAAATATGACACAATTTGTCATTTTTACAGTGAACAAAGTAAAGGTTAGATGAACTTTGAAGAGAGTGAATACACATTTTATAGCAATACAAAAAAAGCGTGTAGTGATATGAAAGAAAATGCAACCAATGTTGTTTTTTACGTACTAAGACAGGACTTTCAAGAGTACTCAGCAACAGCTTAAGTTCATTTAAGTTTCCTCCGAGTCAACAAGTGAGGGGAGTCATTTTTGGCCTCATTTTAATTTTTGTACATCTTAAAATGCCTTAATTTTATCATGGAGAAAAACACAGAAAACTGACAAAGGCTATCAGCCATCCCCACGCTGCCAAAGAAGAAGGAAACCAGGTATGCTCATCAATCTATTTACAAGTTTTAGACTATACAACTGAAATTTACCCTACCTAGGTTTTAAGGCAAAGATGATGTAAAATTCAAGCACCAGTTCCTTAACAGAACTTTGAATTCTACTTCCCGTCTATTAATTAAAAACAGAACTACAGAAGTAATTATTAGTTTAGAAACATATCACAGAAACTGTCACAAGCGAGCTATGATAGACTCTGGGTCCCTGCAGGACCAGTGAAACTGCTCAGCTCAAGCTGAAACAGCATGCACGACTTTCCCTTAGCTATGGGGCACTCTACTGGTAGAACAACTTACTAGAAGAATCTTAAAAGACTTCAAGGTGCCTCCTAGCTGTATTTAAACCACAGAAAAAGAAATTTTTCTCCCTAATAGCTGAAGAAAGGGAAAGGGAATAAATGGCTCCCCTTTCAGGGTTCATTCCACTCCACTTTTGGCAGCTTTGTAATGTTTAGTTTATGTGATATAATATGCTGTAAGTAATCTATCAGTGACAAATAAATCCTAAAAACACTCAGCAGCTCTTCAATGAACTTCTGCCTGTGAGCCTGAATTAAAAAGGAGAGAAGAACGAGGAGACAATGTTCCCAGCAAGGTTCCCTTACTGATCTTCAATTATTTTAAGCCCTCATCCCCTCAGTAAACACTGATAGTCATCAATCTCCTCGTTTGGAGAACTCAGATGCTTAACGTTTTACTCCTTATGCAGGGCATCTACTGTGATGTACTGTCCAGTGCAGTGCCTCTGAAAACAATGCAGGCTCTAGTAGGAATTAGATGTGAATTACAAATACATTACTTCCGAGATTGTGCACTCTGGAGAAGAGCAGGCTCAGGGGAGACCTTACGGCTCTCTACAGCTGCCTGAAAGAAGGTTGTGGTGAGGTGGGGGTCAGTCTCTTCTCCCAGGTAACAGCGATGGGAGGAGAGGGAATGGCCTTAAGTTGCGCCAGGGGAGGTTCAGGTTGGATATAAAGAAAAATTGCTTCTCAGAAGGAGTGGTGCTGCACTGGCACAGGCTGCCCAGGGAGGTGGTGGAGTCACTGTCTCTGGAGGTGTTCAAGAATCACGTGGATGTGGCACTGAGGGACATGGGTTAGTGGGCATGGTGGCGGTGGTGATAGTTGGACTAGATGATCTTAGAGGTCTTTTCCAACCTTAATGATTCTATTTCAAAGCAAAAATTAGGAAACTGAAAATAATGGGAAGCACACAATTCATCTTCTCAAACTAGATACAAGAGCACCTGAGAAACACATGCATGTATTTATGGCATGCTCTGTGAGGAAAAAAGGAACACATTACCAGGCACGTCCAACCCACGGCTCACAGGCTGCAGGCAGCCCGGCACAGCTCCTCATATGGTCTGGCCCCTGCTGTTGTGCAGAGCCGGTGGTTTAGGCCTGCCCTGGGCATCCACCCACCACTCAAAAACAACCAAACCATGAGTGCACTATTTAACACTGTGTGAGGTGAACCAGGACAAGAGGAGGGCGCAGTGCAGTGCTAACTCAAGTAATGGCAAATAATTTCACGCATTTTGATACATGGGCTAAACACAGTCCTGTGAACAGCAAGAAATATGCAGCCTTGCCTTCTGTTTTGATAAAGGAATTTGAGAATAGGTTTCAAGATTACCAAATAAAACCACCAATTTTTTGGTATATTTGCGACTCCATTTTCAATCAACGTAGATACATTACCTGCAAATTTTCAAATGAAATGTACTGAGTTGCAATCAGATATTCAACTCAAAGAAAAATCTGATAATGTATTTTACTAGACTTTTATAAGCCCTATCTTACCAGAGAGGAATATCCCTCGCTTCACAATGACGCCAGACTCACGTCATCGCTTTTTGGCAGTACGTACATTTGTGAACAACTGTTTTCAATGACGTAGCACAGGAAGAGTAAAATTCCATCAAAAATCTCTGACGAACACCTTGAGAACTCACTGAGAATTGCAACCACTTCCATCAAACCAGATTGATGCATTAGTTCCACAAAAACGAGATCAAATATCCCACTAGTTTTATGCTTCTGTTGCTCTCTTTTTTCAATGTTTTAATTTAAAATATATTTTTTAAAAGTTTTGTTAGTTATACACATTAACTATATTACATATTTTATACGGGGCCCAAGGCAATTTCTCTTCACCCAATGGGGCCCAGGCAAGCCACAAGGTTGGACCCCCATGCTGTAAACCATGGGCCTGGGGAGCCCCCTAGCGCCCGCAGACAGCAGCTCTGCCCGCAGCTGGAAAGGGGAACATAACACAGAACGCTTTCCTCGGGGAGAAATTCGTTTCCCCTGGCTATGTAACTACATAACAATGCATTAGAAGGCGTCGTAATGTTATAGCATGTGTTCAAATGGCACTAATTGCAAAGCGCAAAAATTTGGGAATGCGTAGTTTGGATGGTTTTTTTGCACGCTTAAGGGAGTAGATATTGAAGACTCAACACAAATTAGCTGCTAAAGGATTCAACTGATTTAAGCATTTAAAGGACAAGTAGGTTTATGATGATTGTCTCCGTAAAGAAAATAATTAGATTATCTCTGAGGAAGCAATTCAGAGTAATTTAGATGCACAGATGCAGTTCTTTCTAAGGTGTTGTTAAGTCAGAACTGATAACCTCGTACAGTTTCAATCCCCATTTTTGATGGATTTGCCATTATTTTTGAAGCATTCAAATGAACTTTTAAGAAGTTATATATAATGGTAGCTAAACAAGATGTTTGCTATGTCCCTAACCTAGGTAAGGACCTCCAGTCTCTTTTCCTTGCCCCTTCTGGATATGCCACAAAGCATCTGGTGCATGGCTCTGTTACAAACAAGCAGAAAGCTCATACAAAAATAATTTCACTCTTCCAGGCTTGTTATTAAAAAACAACTTTTCCCATGCAGAGAGCCAGAAACCTACACTCTTTTTCAGTACATTTGAGTAGTCGGGCTAATAAATTGTAGGGGAAAATAGTTCATTGAGAATACAGCTCAGAGGTGAACTCAACCAACTCACTACTAGCTCATAAACCACACATTTCTTTATCATATTCCCATTGTGCTTGTTGCTCTAGTACTGAGAAAGCAGGGAAATGGAAGAAAGAACATAGGAACGCCTGTGCTGAGTGAAGCCAGAAGTCTCATCTAGTCCACGATCCTGTGTCTGACTACAGCCTATTCTGATTGATGTTGCAATATTCACACAAAACAGCTCAAATTTTTAGGGAAAAAAGATTAGAAAAATGAGCACTGCCATCCTATAATTGCTTAAAATTATGTATTTTAAAGTACAACATACTTGTAAGAGTCAGCTGCAGCAGTAATTTAGTTTAAAATATTTTTCTGAACATTCTTTTCTTCCTGTGAGAATGTATTTTCCTACTTTTTGTTTCTTCATGGGGGATAGAGGAAATGAAAAAAATCAGATTTATCAAGCTTATAAGACAAAACAAAACTAAGAAAACAGAAGAGTCAGGCTATTATTTGTAGAAGCTGGATGCAGTTACTTCCTTCACTGAAAAGCAGAAGGAAATGCTGGTAAAGCTGGTAAGATCACACACAGGAACAGCAAATAAGCAGGATACATGGAAATGTCAGGCTGTGAACGGAACAGATAGAAAAGAGCTGGGGAAACTGATACTGGAAGTAGGAGTAGGGGAGATGAGGAAACGAGATGTTGCAACGAGAGCTGAAGAACACTTGGTAGGAATCAGAAAGAAACTTGTTTCTCTGTAACTCATTTAAAAGTAAGTCCTAGCGGTCACAAGACAAATCTATATGAAGTTATGTTTCACTTTCTTGCATACATACCTTGTAGACTTGCTATTGTTACTTGCTTGGCTTTAATTATTGTAATTTTGATTTCGAGGCGTATAAATACTTGCAGCTCAAGACACATTTGAATGGTGTCTAAAACTACACCCTACCAAAAAAAAATTCTCAAAGCAGAACTCCTCTCCTATAAAACTGTTGACCAAGATAATCTGTTCAACACCTTCCCTGCAAAGGGACAAATCAATAGGGCTCTGGGAAGCAAATAACTGATTTAAGGTGCACATCCAAGAAACGTGGATAAAGACAGCTTCCCCTCTCCTCTGACACCAAAAGAAAGCAGAGTAAACTCAGCAACTACAGTTTCTAATTCACATGTAGATTGACCGTGACACTATGAGAGTCTTTTGTCTATTAGAAGATTGTGCTAAGACTGTGATTTGATTTTATCTATATAAAAAGAAAGAGCATGGCTTAACGTTGCAATCAAAGACCTATCATTCAGTGGTATAAATGTTGACAAAAAACCTCTCAAACTAACAGGTTTTCTAAGCTTCTCTCTCCCTGCCTCCTCCCCACCACTCTAACACAACAGAGGATTTTAGGAAGACATACACTTAGAAATCTACTCACCAAGGCAAGTATAAAGACCCTGACTTATCCATGCTAGAATAGCAAGAGTGATAAGATCTCCAAAACTTGCTGCTATAGGAGTGGCAACATTGTCAGGATTAATGCCAGTCTTCTTTGATCCGACAATAACTCCAACCATTATTATTCCTACATTCAAAAAAGAAGAAAGTACAGTAATGGGATTTACCGTTGTGACCTCCTAGGAAATTTCAAGACAACAGCAATCAAAAACCTAGTAAGTAAGAAGTCTGGGCTTTTGTCCCTCCCAGTTCTGTATTTTTAAGTTTTAGCCATTTTTAAGAATTAGAGATTTAAAAAAATACACTAAGGATACAAAAAAAAATCAAGAACCATCTGCATAATGAACTATTCTGCTTATGATTAGAATTAGCAAGACTGAAATTGTAAAGCAACAATTTCTGAAGAAAAAAATATTCTGTGTATTATTTCTACATCTCATTTACTTTAGAAGACTGAAATTTTAATGGCTCTACCCTGAAAACAACATTAGATTAAATACCTGGGTGTCTGAAATTGTAGAAGATTTCCAAGCATGGTTTTGGCACCAAAAATCAAGAAGATACATCATAGTTTAAATTAAAACCAAGGCAATACATAAAAAGGTTACTTGATACCCCGTTAAAATATTTTAAATTGAGGTTGCTGGTTCCTGTTTTTTTTCCTATAAGCAGCAACACTAACTTTTTAAGAGACATCTCCCTACAGAATGCAAGCGGCTACTGAAAATAAAATTCACATTGCTCTTAAGAGCCTTCTTTGGTGTAACTTGAGTGATTTTCCCCGCATCATATAATACATTTAAGAGTTTCAACTGTGTATACTATTCTTCATGTTATTTTAAACAACTTTTGAAAAATTTGTATTAAAATTTTCGTGTATTTTATCAAGTAACATTATTTATTGTAAGCTAAATTAGGAGCTCGCTTTCAGAGAAACTGCCTAAAGAGTTACACTCCAAGAAACTCTCTGAAGAACCCAAACAATCCTGTCCGACTACAATATTTCAAAAGCACCTGTTTCGTGTACAGGAGGCAGAAGTTAAGAAAGCAATTTCTTGTGCTGGCCCATCACCAGATAACATCAAAAGTTTCTTTTCGTGTCCAGCTTATAAATGAGAAGGGGAAAAACACACTCACGTTCCCCAGTTCTCTTGCTGTGCTTAATGATTAAATTCAATGGCTTTGTAGTCACTAAAAAAAATTGCATGGAAACCTTAATAATTTTGTAATTTTCACATAAGTAAGCTTATCAATTTAATGAAAAAGGAAGCAAAACATTTTACTTAATTTACTATTATTGAGACTACTGACAGTGTATTTTCATTAAGAATATTTCACAAGTAGAGGCACTCCTTTTTCACCCTTCATGCCCCTTAAGTACTGTCTTTTATGGTTAAATCTTTCCTGACAATTGGCAAGAAATGCTTACATCCACCACGCCATGTGGCTCGAGCCAGACACATTGGCACTGTTTGCAGAAGGGGACTTGAACTTCACCCAAACCCTTCACGCAACAAGCCAATTTGTTCACTTCAGAAACACAGCAGAGTACAAAAGAACATAAAAGCAATATGGCTAAACAGGGAGTTTGGATTGAGCTAACTAACATCGAAGCTCACTTGAGCTTAATTACAAATAAGTTCTACATGTTTATTATTAAGAACACATTTTGTACATCAATGAATATAGAAAGTAGGGGGAAAAAAGCTCTCTATCCTACTAGGTAAAATCTAAAAGACAAACATTTTGTTTTAGATATGCTAAGGAAGTCACACAAATCAAACCTTTTCAAAGGATTATGACAGGAGATGAATGAAATATTCAGGCCCACACGGAAACTGCAAAAGGGTATCCTACCCTCAGCTGTGTTTCAGCTGTATAACACCCTACTGGACCTAATTTTTTAGTAAATAGCAACATAATATACACTCAGCATCCACAGAGAACTAAAAAGCTATAAAAAGTACATATATACTTCAGTTACCTTGTAAAAGAGAAGCTATGAATGCAGTTGCTACACTGCTAGAACACAGAAGGATTGAATGATCCAAGCTGTATTTGCCTTCTGGAATCCAACCCAATATAACTGCTGCCACAGCTGCCAGAAAACCAACTACTGTTGCCTGAACCTGAAAAAGTAAAAGAAGGTGAACATTTGTTTTTCAGTGATGAGTGATTCTTAAAATAATTGATAGGCATAAGAGGACTGCAGAATCATTTTCTGTTATTCTTTCCTCCTGTCTGTTTATTTGTAAGCTGTATAGGGAGCATGCTCATCTACTTTGTAAAGACAATGATAATCCTAGTTGATCAAGAACAAAAATCTTACGCTAACAGAAAAGGCTTCACCGACAACTCAGTGACTCAAAAATAACAAAAGTCAAATTAGAGAAAAGAGATGAGGAATTAGAAGGAGTCGAAGGCCTAAAGAGGTTCCTAAGCCACTTACAACAATGAAGTCACAGCATAAACATTTCACTTATTTTTGAGGACGTTGCTTTATAACATAGAATCATAGAATCAT
>WBMW01000985.1:0-10276 GCA_013396635.1 Penelope pileata
GGGACACTGCTGGTGCCAGGGCTTCGTCCCCAGGAGCTGGCACAGGGGACAGCTCAGAGAGCAGCGCAGCTCCTGGGGCTGCTGCTGGCAGCGGGGAGGTGCCAGCGGGGCCCTGCTGGGCTGCAGAGCTCTGCTCTGCGTAGGGACTTCCAGTGTCCGAGTTTCCTGCCGGTGCCACGTCCCATGCACTGTCGGTCCCTTGTGCTGCAGTGAGCTCTGGGTCACTTTTGCTGTCTGCAGAGCCTGGGGATGGGACATCAGGGCCAGGAGCTGCTGCTGGGATGGGTGCTGCAGCTGTTCCAACGCTCCCTGAAATGGAGGATGCTGTGAGCACATCACCAGGTGATCCAGGACTGGATGGGGACCCAGCCCCAGGCAGCAGATCTGTGCCAGCCTCCAGCCCAGCACCTGCAGAGGAGCTCAGGGATGGCTCCAACACAGCCCCACTGCCCGCTTCTCCCAGTGCCTGCCCCTCTGCTCCCAGCACCCCCAGGCCTGGGCCAGGTTGGAGGCTGAAGGCAGGTGATGGGGGTCCCACAGGTCCAGGCAATGCTGAGCTGGGGGCATCCAATGCTGAACTGGTACCAGTGCTGGGTCCATCCGCTCCCTCCGGAGCACCAGCTGCTGTCTCCAAAGGCTGTGATACCCCAAAAGGTGGGGACACGGGTGCTCCTGGGGCAGCACCGAGGTCGGGGCTCACTGCTGTCTCTGCTCCATCCTCGGTCCCAAAAGCAGCACCAGCCACAACGGGGGGAGGTGAGAAAGCAGCACCGGGAGCACCAAGGCCTTGGCTGGGTGGGGGTCTCGCTCCTCCAGCCCCAGAGAGGTCAGGCTGCAGTCCTTCATTTCTGGGAGCTTCAGGACCGGGAGGGGACACTGCTGGTGCCAGGGCTCCNTGCCCCTCTGCTCCCAGCACCCCCAGGCCTGGGCCAGGTTGGAGGCTGAGGGCAGGTGATGGGGGTCCCACAGGTCCATATGGCAATGCTGAGCTGGGGGCATCCAATGCTGAACTGGTACCAGTGCCAGGTCCCTCGGCCCCGGGGAGAGCTGCGTCCCCAGGAGCACCAGCTGCTGTCTCCAAAGGCTCTGATACCCCAAAAGGTGGGGACACGGGTGCTCCTGGGACAGCACCAAGGTCGGGGCTCACTGCTGTCTCTGCTCCATCCTCTGTCCCAAACACACCCACAGCGGGGGGAGGTGGGAAAGCAGCACCGGGAGCACCAAAGTCTTGGCTGGGCGGGGGTCTCGCTCCTCCAGCCCCAGAGAGGTCAGGCTGCAGTCCTTCATTTCTGGGAGCTTGAGGACCGGGAGGGGACACTGCTGGTGCCAGGGCTCCATCTTCAGGAGCTGGCACAGGGGACAGCTCAGAGAGCAGCGCATCTCCTGGGGCTGCTGCCAGCAGCGGGGTGGTGCCAGGGGGGCCCTGCTGGTTGCTGCTGCCTGAAGGGCCTGTGCCACTCTGTGTGCCCAGATAGGGGCTGCCATCCCCTGCATCTTCTGCCTGCGCTGTGTCACCTGCACCCATGTCCTGTTGTGTCTGTTCCCCGGCAGCAGGTGATGCTAGGCCTTCAGGTGCAGAAGATGCTGGGTTGGGTGCATCCAACACTGAACTGATGCCGGTGCCAGCCCCATCTGCTCCCTCGGGAGCATCAGCTGCTGTCCCCAAAGGCTGTGACCCCCCAAGGGATGGGAACACAGCTGATCCTGGGGCAGCATCAAGGTTGGGGCTCACTGCTGTCTCTGCTCCATCCTCGATCCCAAGTACAGCCCCAACCACAGGAGGTGGCAAAGCAGCACTGGGAGCACTGGAGGTGCCCGTGGGGGCTGGCAGAGCAGCTGCAAGCAGCGGCTGCAGTTCTCCAGTGGGGCTGAACCCCGGGGCACCCTGTGGGGTATCCTCGGCCAGACCCACAGCCCCCGTGGGGGAGGGCAGCCCAGTGGCCGGGGCTGGGACATCTGCATCACTCTGCACATCTGTGCCCAGGAGCGAGGTGTCCCCTCTTGCAGTGGGTTCCTCGCTGCCTGCAAGGGCTGCACCGGACGGTGGCACCGCGGGTGCTCCCTGCCTGTCCTCAGCACTGGGTGCCAGCGGCTCTGTTGGGCTTTGCCCTGCCTGGCCAGCGAGGAGGGAGCTCTGCAATGAGTTTTCCACTGTTGCTGACACTGTCACATTCTCTGGAGGCAGACGGGATGAATTCACTGGGCTAAATGCACCCTCTGCTGCATCTCCCACATCTCCCAGCTCCAAAGCCACCGGCTCCGGGGTGGCACCCACGGTCCCACTTGCAATGTCACCCCACTGTGCCACTGTGCCTTCCTCTGCTGCTCCCATGGCTGTGGCCAGCTCTTGGCTCGGCAGCACGGTGACACGTGGACCCACGCTGGTCACTGGCTGTGTCCCTGCCGTTGTCGGCACGGTAGCACTGAGGAGGATCACGGCATCAGCTGTGGGCTGTACGCCTGCTCCTTCGTCAACCATTGGGACGTCCCCAACAGTGCCTGCAAACACGGGGCTGCTCCCCAGGGGTGCAGCAGGAGCCGTCCCAGTGACACTGCGCTCTGCACTGGGGGTGAAATTGGGCTGCGGGGTGAAAATCGTGGCAGTGGCTGAAGCTGTCTGGTTTCCCTGGGTTGTGTTAGGAGATGTCACCTCGTTGGTCACAGCCTGGGGGTCTCTGGTGGGTGCCAGTGCTGCTTCCCCAGGGCTCAGCGCAGCATCGCTCCCTGTAGCTGGAGGGGAGCTGTACCCGCTGGTGGTGGCCACCAAACCCGGCTCAGCCCCGGTGGGGAAGGACGGGGTCACGGTGGGACTCCCAAGCATGCTCTCAGCCATCCAGATGTCATCTGCCACGGTGCTCTCCGGTGGGACGGGAGAAGCCATGCCGGCAGCCAATGGCCCCTCGGTGTTGATGGGGACAGAAGCAGCGGTGCTGAGCCCTGCGTGGAGCACAGAGCAGAGCGTCACACGGGGACGGGGACAGCGGTGACAGCAAGGTGAGCACAGGGCAGGGAGGCAGGGCTGGGGTGACAGTGGGATGGCAGCAGGGTGACAGCAACCACGCAAAGCCTGCACCAAGGGGAATTTTCCCCCTTATTCTGTTCCTTCCTTTCGTGGCACTGAGCTCTCCGTGCCTCTCCGCAGGCGCTGCCGGGCACAGCCTCGCGTGTTTCGTCTCCCGGGTGTCTGAGAGACATTGAAATACTTTTGCCCGGGGCCCTTTGGCAGAGAGGGCACCCACTGTGAAGTGGAACATTTACTGACTGCCAATGGCTTCTGAGCCCGGACAGCCCCCATTCCTGCTCCCAAACCCTGCCCCTGGCTGCAGGGGGGATGGAGACCCCACTGCCACCCCCGCTGCCACCAGGCAGACACCGGCGCCCGCCGGCACCACCCAGGCTTATTTTTAGCACAGGGGTGAACCACTGCAGGGACCGCGCTGCAGGAGGAGCCCGGAGGATCTGCTGACGCTTGGCTCCGGGCGGCTGCAATTAGGGGAGAACTAATTAGCACCCTGCGGGTGAAACTGCCGGCCCCGGTCCATCAGGTTCCCTGCGAGCAGCCCCCAGCACCGCGGTGCCCCAGCTCGCAGCGTGCTGACAGCCGTGTGCCGACGTGTTTTGTGGCTCTCATTGTCTGCTGCTCCATCCTGGGGGTCCCCCACATCCCCTTCCGCTGGCTGCTTCCTCCCGGTCCCCTTCCTGCCCTCCTCTCCCTTCCCCCCATGCATTAAGGTTGGCAACAACCACCGCTTCCCTATCAGCGAGAGGAGATCGGCCGCTTCCCTTCTTGTCTCAGAGACAACACTGAGCCACCCACAGCCCCTCGGGGTCCTTTGGCAGAACCATGTCTTATCTCAGTTCTTGCACGTAGAGCAGCAATGGCGTGCACCCCACAGCAGGGATGCTGCAAGGTGCAGCCCCCATGCAGGGACCCGGCCGTGCCCCACAGGGCCCCCTGGGACACTCTCCCAACTCTGTGCCTGCAAAGCTCTGCAGGCACTGAAGTAAGAAAATTCCTGATGCATCCAGAAGGAAAAAGCATCTCTCAGCCATGGGCCAGGCTGGGGTAGCAGGGAAATGTGGGATGGGACGTACCGTGTAGAATCCATAGGCAACATCCCAGGAGGGTCGGCAGCATCCATCCCGTGGTCCCCATGCCTCAGCCCCACACCTGGCAGGGAGGTGAGAGCAGCACAGAGCCACGTCCCACAGGTGCAGCCCTGCTCCTGGTCCCTCCTATTTATGGGGATGGCGGAGGAGGCAGGGCCCCTCCCGCCCCCACTGCTCTCCATCCACATCCACATCCCTTCCCATGCAACCCTCCCCACCCCCTTCACCTCCCCATGGAGGAACAGCCCCATATAGGTAGGAGTGAGCAGGGGTCCCCATAAGCCACCAGAGCTGCTGGGCCGTCTGTGCCTGGGGCATGGCATGGCCGAGTCCCTGCTGGGCTCAGGGCTTCCCAGGGAAGGTCTGAAAGTGGGGAAATAGGGCTGGGGCATCAGCAGGGGATGACCCCAGAGGAGCCCTGGGGAGCCCCGCCAGCACCCAGTGGCACTGCTCCCACCTCTCCCCATACCGCCCATCCCCTATAGGCACCATTCCCGCTCCCCGCTGGGGGCTCCCAGGGAAAGGCATTGCACAACGCCCACCAGCACGGCGCTGGGAATCAATTAAACGCTCCTTAATCAGCACTGCCCGCGGGCAGCTCCTGCCGAGCGCCGTCAGAGGTGTCGCAAGGCAGAGCCCGGGGTACACCGTGTGCCACCACCACAGCCTGCTGCCATCACGCAGGTGACACCCGGAGCAGCAGCGGGGGCGATGCTGGGGGTGGCCATGTCACGGCTGACCGGCACCCGTCACACCCACCCACGCGTTACCCCCACCAGGAGCATGCTGTAAATCACGGGTGTTCCGCTCACCCGGAACGAACGCTGCCAGAATGGGGAGTGCAGGGGCGAGGAGGGAGGGTGGGCACTGGGGCCATGCTGCGAGGGGGTGTCCCACCAAGGGGTGACCCAGAGGATGCTCCTCACGCTCTCAGCTCACTTGCGGGCTCCCAGCCGCAGTGCGTGGGGACTGGATTGGAACTGGCACCATTTGGGGTACCCCAAAGCCTTCTCTCCCCTTTGGGAGTGAGGATCCAAGTACGTCCTGCACCCTAGTGTCCACAGCCTGCAGCAGTGTGGGGATCATCCTCATCCTCATCCCCATCTTCATCCTCATCCCCAACCCTATCCTGATCCTTGTCCTCGTCTTCATCCCCATCCTCATCCTCATTCCCATCCTCATCCCCTTCCCCATCCCCATTCTCATCCTCATCTCCATCCACATCCTTGCCCCCATCCCCTTCCCCATCCCCTTCCCCATCCTCATCCTTGTCCTCATCCTCATCCCCATCCTTATCCCCATCCCACCCCCGATGGCGGTGTCCCTCTCCCCCCCAAGGCTCTGTGCACTGCTCCTCCTGCAGTGCCCAAAGCCCAGGTCCCGGCCGGCCGCTGGTCCCCGCAGGGATCTCTCTCTCTCACTCACAGTTACCAAGGCAGCACGGCACTGGATGGACGCCAGAGCCAAGAAATGGGGCAGAGAGTGCAGTTTTCAGAAATTTACAGGAAGAGTGAGCCAGATTTTTGTTTTCTGGTTTCTGTCCCAGTAGGATCCCACCAAGCCCACACCGGGAGCTG
Organism: Penelope pileata; assembly: GCA_013396635.1. Classification (NCBI taxonomy): domain Eukaryota; kingdom Metazoa; phylum Chordata; class Aves; order Galliformes; family Cracidae; genus Penelope; species Penelope pileata. The sequence continues at coordinate 5,688 of WBMW01000985.1, forward strand.
GGACCCATCGGGATGCTGGGCCCGGGGTCAGCACTGCTGGGAACCCCAGTGCCCGGGGGCTCAGCACCATCCGGCACGGCACGGCACGGCCGCCCTTATCGGCCTTCCTGGAATTAATGGGCTGCTTGTTCCAGCCCCGCGGAGCTTACGGCATCTCCTGCCGGCAAGGGCAGTGGGAGGGAGCTCGGGGGGGCCGGGTTATCCATCAACCCTGCGGGTTCTGGGTCACTTGGTGTGCCGGGCACTGTGCTGCCGGAGGGGCAGAGGGGAGGGAAGGCTGCCAGGGGGGACACCCAGGTCACCGGGGTGGTGGCAGGAGCCGTGTGGTGCTGCCCTGTGAAGGTGGAGGTCCCACTGGGTGCCACATGGAGGTGCCGATGGGTGGGAGCACCCCAGGGTGGGGGCAGAGCCACCCTGGAGCATCCCCTCCTGCCAGGACAGCGAGTGCCCCAGCCACCTTTCCATCGCAGCACTTCAGGACCTTTTCCTCCCTTTGTGACGCACTTTGGCTGCAGTGTCCTGGCCCTGGCCCCGTGCCACATCCCAGGCTCTGTGGTTATGGATTCAGCAGCTGCTGGGATCGGCCCGGGGGGACGCGGTGTGGGAGGAGCGCTGGCCCCATGCCGTGGGGGCTCAGCACGAGGGTGAGTTCCCAGTGCCCACAGAGTGTGGGGGCCCCTCCAGCGAGCTCCGTCCTGCACCCCAGCTCTGCACCTGCAGGAGTGCCTTCATGCCAAGGGCTCAGAAAGCCCCAGAATCCACACAGCGTCCTGAGCACACGGGGAGCAGTGCTGGGGCACACAGGAGATGGGTCTGTCCTGCGCGCTGCTGTTCCCAATGGGAGACGGGCACATGTCGTGGGAACAGTGGCAGGCAGTGGGTGACACTCTACAAGTGGCACAGCCCTGGGGCCAGGTAGTCCCCGTCTCCTCTATCCGAAAATACTGGGGACGAGAACCGGGGTCACTGTGTGACCTCAGGAGAACGCATCCTTATCTCCCCATCCATGCTCCACCCAGCTCACAGCATCCCCGTGAGCCCCCACCCCAGCTCCATCCCCAGGCAGGGGGTGACATCCAGGATGACACCCGGGTGCCTCTGCCCATCCCACCTGGCTGTGCGGTGACACGCCAGTGCCTGGGAATGGTCCCCACGTCCCCAGATGTCCCTGCTCCGGGTGGGACACGGGCTGCCAGCCGGACAGCACTGCAGGAAGGGAGGGGGTTTCCCCCCCATGAACAACGCAGCCATTTCTGCTCATTATTCCACTTTTTAATCTCCTCGCGAGGTGACTCGCTGAGGGCGGTAATTGCTTCGCTCCCATTTTATCTGGCTAATTAATCAGTTAATAAATGACTTTGCTGCGGGGGGGTGCAGACGCTACGGCCGTCTCCTCACCCAGGGACTGGAACAGATCAGGGCAGGAGCTCAGCCCACGGCACTGCCATGGCACGCACAGCAGCGGGGGGGCCCGGAGCACCGATGTGGCCCCCCCTGCACGGCCATGTGCCTCAGGCCCTCCTCTTGCCCCTCCAGTGCAGCAGGAGCCCGGCGCAGGGGAAGGTGGCCTGCAGGTCCCCGTGGAGCTGGGGGAGAGCGGCCGTCACCGCACGCAGCACGGGACAGGGGCTCCTGTCCCCAGCCTCACCTGGGGTGGGAGGGGACCCCAGGGGACGGAGGGGCACTCGGAGGGGCACAGCTCACCTTGGCCAGGAGCAGCTCCTGCAGCGTGGCGTTGCCGAGGTCCAGGGCAGTGGTGAGACGCATGGAGAGGAAGAGGTGGGAGGCACCTGCGGGCAGAAGGCACAGCCCTGGTCGCTCCCCATCCACCACACACTGCAGCAAGAGCTGGGCCTGCCCCCAGCAGCACGGGGTGCCCGTGACACCCGGCTCTGTGACACCTGCGGGAGCACAGCCCCCCGACTGCCCAGCAGGGAGCCCAAAGGCCACCACCGTGCCAAGGAGGTGACAATGCCCGTGTGGGGCCTTGCCAGGTGTGCACTCACCAGCGCTGCTCGGGGTGCTGGGACAGGTGGGTGGTGACAGTGACAGGTCCGGGGATGTGCTGGTGGTGTCACCCAGGCTGGTGGTGTCACCCGGGCTGGTGGTGTCACCCGGGCTGGTGGCAGAGGAGGAGGGCTCCGTGCCTGCATGAAACAATGTCACATCGGTACTCCTATGGCTGGGGGAGAGCCAGCACCCCACAGCAGCACTCACCTGCGGTGGCACTGGGGCTCTGAGGTGACATCGATGTCTCTGGAAGTGTCCCCGTGGCCGGGGTGGTGACCCCAGGGCTGCTGGAGGTGGGAGGCTCAGTGCTGCTGGCGGAGGCGGTGCCCAGCGGGGTGGTGGGGGGCTCAGTGCTGTGTGCCAGCGTGGGGGTCACGGGGACACTGCTGGTCCCTGGGGCGGTGCTGGGCATCCCCGGGGTGGAGGGAGGAGCAGACACTGTGGTGCTGAGCGGGGGATCTGTGGGCGTTGGGGTGGCACTGGGAGATGGGGTCACTGCTGTGTCCGTGGTCCCTGCAGAGGGGTAGCAGTGGTGTCACCCCCTGCGCGGTGGCACCGTGCATCGGCCATGGGCAGCCACCAGCTGGGGCCCACTGGCCTGGTCTGACACATCCCTACAGGGCAACACATCCCCACGGTGAGGGTGAGAAGCATGGGCACTGCGGGGCTCCAGGCAGAGCTCCTCCGGGCCCGTCCCTGTCCCACCGCCCCGGGGAGGGCAGAGGAACCCGTTGGACAGGAAGGGCCACAGGAACCAGTTGCACAGGGACGGGCTGCGATGCCGCTGCGCGTTACACAAACATTTGTGCCGCAGATGTTCAGGAACCGATAATGTGGTGCAGAAAATGGGGGGAGATGGGCAGCACCAGGGAGGGCAGGGACACAGCCGTGGGGCTCTGCGATGGCTGAAGGCAGCAGAAGGGACAGGGACAGCGGCTGTTTCTCAAACACAGGTGGCCGTGTGCCCTGAGCCCCACACCTCCCCACACTCCGCCTGACCCCGCTCTGCTCCGGCCCAGCTGCAGTTCCCCACTCTCACGGGAGCTCCCGGGAAGGGCTGTGGGAGGAGATCCATGGGCGAGCAGCAGGAACGCAGCACTCTGCTGCTGCTGCATGGCACAGCCCCGCTCCCATGCTGGAAGGGGCTGGGCTGCAGCATTCCCCCCGCACCCCACACCCCTCACCCACACCCTGCACCCCACACCCCACACCCTGCACCTTGCACCCTACATCCCACACCCCTCACCCACACTGCAATGCTCCCACGCACCCCACTCAGCCCTTACCCAGCGCCGGCCCTGGCACCGCGGGGCCCAGTGGCAGCAGCAGCAGCAGCAGGAGGGGCAACAGGGGCAGGAGGGGCAGGAGGGGCAGCTGCAGCCCTGCCCTGCGTGTGGCCATGTCCGGGTGGGCAGTGGCCAATGCCCCCCGGCCAGCACAGCTCTGAGCACTGCCCACGGCCCCGGCACTGCAGTTTCCGTTCTGCCTTTGCCCGGCAGAGGAGGAGCATCCAGGTGGGATCGCTGACTGCCCAGGTGCTGCTGCTGGCAGAGGGGATTCCACCCGGCGCGGATGCTCCCAGGGCCGGGCGCAATGCCCGGCACACATCAGCTGCGCGGTGGCCCCAGAGCAGCCAGGAGCAGAGTCCCTGCAGCTGCAGCCCGCGCTGTCCTCTGTGGGCAAAGGGCAGTGCCCACGGGAGCAGCCTGGGGCTGCGGCCTGGGACCCCCCCACGCTCCGAGGAAGGGGCGATGCTTCGCGGCTGCCTGCACCGAGGCCCTCAGCAGACAGCAGCCCTCTGTCTGCAGAGCAGAAACTCCGGCAGAGCCAGGAAGGGCGTGCTCCGGACTGCGGACTGTCTCCTGGGCTGTCCGTGCAGGCATCACTTCCCCAGCACGTGTCACAGCCGGAGCCGCCTCTGTGTCCCCACGTCAGGGCCAGGACCCCTCAGAGGGCACCGGGCTGGGACTGGGGCATCCTGCAGGCCCTGGGGCACGGCCAGGGCATAGCACCCCACTGGGATGGTCACACTGTGGGCACCTGGCAGGGCAGGGGACACTGGCATGGCACAGTCGCACTGCTGGGTGCCAGCACACTGGGGAAACTACCAGTGTCCGTGTGCATCCCTGGGATGTGAGCACCCGGGGGTGCTGGGGTCTTGCTGCCCAGGTGTCACCACAGCGCTGGGGTGGGGGGAGGGCTCCTGGGAGCAGGGTGCAGGGGCACAGATGGGACATGGGGTGCAGCTGGTGCAGAGTGCCAGCAGAGCATGGGTGGGGGCCACGCCCACCACGAAGCCACGCCTACCATGAAGTCACACCCACCCACGAAGCCACGCCCACCCTCACCCACCCACGATGGCCCCACCCCTCGGCCCCTCCCTATATAAGGCCCGGGTCCCAGCTGGGGGTCTCTGCTGGGGGAGGGCTTTGTCACCCTGTGTCTCTGTCTGCACCCACCTGTGCTGACACTGGGGCTCAGTGGGGTGCTCAGGGATGTCCCCATGGTTGGGGTGGAGGTCCTGGGGCTGCTGTCTGGCAGGGGGGTGGAGGTGCTGGAGGCAGTCATGGTGTCCACAG